>CAIGRB010083039.1:1341-15925 GCA_903798255.1 Fraxinus quadrangulata | reverse complement strand
GGCAATGTTATAGCACTGTTCATTCTTTTTCTTTTCTCAGAATTGTGGACACAAACGATGCCGTAGAAGCACAAGTACTGGATTGATTCGTATAGTATGCTCCGTCGTTATTTAGCCCATGTTTTTCTTTCACTCTTTAAAAATTCTTTTTTTTTTAACATATTCATTTTTAACCACATATTCACACATTAAAATAATATATCTTTCTTTTTTTTTTTTTTCAAAAAAATGTCACCAAACAAGGCAATGTTGATTAGCATTTATTGTTTACCTTCTTCGAACATCATCTTCATGAGTATTTGTGTACAGCTAACTGTATTAATGGATGTAGACGTTTTCTTGCTACAATTTATTAAAAGTTGGGGATGAAATCGACTAATGCTATTCAGCATAATTGGTGTTAAAACACCAGTTTAGATGACATTAAAATATTAAGAAAATCTGTTCATTAACGTCAAATAATGCGATAGTAGCCGCCTTCAAAAAATACAACATATACATATCAACAACAAAACGAAGATAATTGTTTGTGAGTCTTATAGATTTAAATAAGAAATAACAATTTAAACATTAAAATAACTCAGAGAAAAAATATATATATAAATTGGGTGGATGCGATGACAACAATCCTGGACGGAGCCACCCATTCTCGACCAGTCCCATTGTCATTGGGCATTTTCTCTCATTCATTTGATATTTTCAAATATCAAATGCCCAATTAGATCAACATATGGTGTAACAGTACACACGATCCTTCAACAATTTTTGCAATCATTTTGACCTACTCGACATATTTAAGAAATTTTTTGGTGAGAGATAAATTTCATTTTGACCAAAAAAATTTACTGATCTATTATGCCTAGTGGATCTAATAGGGCCAGACCAATAGCTAAATATTACCAAGTCTGGGTTGTACACTGGTTCGCCTAATGCGGGTTCGGAAGACTAGATGCCAAAAGATGCACAAAATTTTTTATTTTAATTTTTTACAATATGATTTGAGCCATTTCTTGGACGTAATGGCTAATGAGGACATGCATTAGGTTAAGTGGAAATTATGCCACACACCTACTTTTTAATAAATATTTGTGATATACTTTTCAGCATTTTTTTAACCATATATACTATTTTGTCACCTTGTATCACTTTACGCCTTTTATTTGCACATCAATGTTAACTCTAAGTTATGTTCGTAATTATGGAATGAAGAAAATTGAACACAATCGAGGAAAACAAACTGCAAAAAATTTGTGAATCTTATCTAATTTAACATATCAGACATGCCATTATATACGTAGAATCAAGGGCGGACCCAATGAAGAACTTTGGGCCACCCAATATAAGTTAGCAGCCCAAATTAAAAAAATGAAATGGGCCAAATAATTGGCCCAATCTTATAAACTTTTCTTATTAACTACAAACCCTTCCAGATGATTGTCTCGATTCTGAATTATCTGTTGATTTTGGGGTTCATATTTTTCTATTATTTACCCTTTATTTATCTTGAGATATAAATCCCCTGGTGTTAGAATATCTATAACGCATTTTCTGAACAGTGCACTTAGTTAAAGAATAATAAGCGAGGAAACCAACTTAGCTGAATAAATTGTCTTTAAACTTTGGAATCCCGACTTTGACCTAAATGATAATAGTCACGCGGATGACTAGGATGAAATGTGACCTCGACCGCTACACTTTATTTTAATGGATACATGCAACCAGAGGCGAAGATTGGACAAAAGAGTTGTGGGTGTAAATTTTACAAAATTTAAATTGTGGGAGCAAAATTGAAAATGATAAGAAATTTTTTGAAACTTTTGTACAAAAATCTTGAAAAATTTTAGTTGAAGGCAGGGGAGGAGGACACGGGGGTGGGATGGGGTCACGCGACCCCCAAATCTAGGGCCAAATTTTTATTATTTTATTATTTCTATTTTTGTCTCAATTTTCAAAGTCATTATGGGAAATGCCAAATGAAGTCAAAATATTGCATTCTTAATATCATTTCGAAATACTCACGTCCTAATTTTTTACTTCATTAATGGTGCACGAAACAGAATGATACGACTTGTCAAAATAGGCCGTTCCAAACTAATATTTCGAAAATTTCGATAACATGCAAAATTTAAAAATTTACTGGCGAGTACGCTAACTGGATTCATAAATCGTCTATGTATTCTTAAAATTCGTTTCAAGACTATATAGNTCAACGAATGTCTAGTTGTGACTTGTTATGAATGCAAAATGTTATATCATCTCAAAGCTTGTTTCGAGAAGTACCTTATAGGCATATCGAATAGTTCAAACAGATATCGAATATAGTTAAAGATGCGTCAAACGTGTGTCTTAAAAAATGATGTCTAACTCGTCTTTTATTTTAAAAAATTCAATTATTATTATTTTTGCGATTCAAATTTCTCAATATAACTTACATAATTTTATTAGGAAATTTTACATGGGATATGACATAAAAAAATTTCGAACTTTACATTCGAAAAAGTCATATCCCACGTTTTTGGATGTAAAATTACATAGGGTATAGTTTTTTTGAATGTAAATTTCAAATGTAAAATTGCTCACAATTTTTTTATAAGTTTGATTGTGTCATAACTTAAAATGTATGCGCCCACACCTGATTGAAGGTCTTGGAATTGAAATTTAGTATGGGGGCAATTGACCCACTGCCCCCCACACTAAATCCGCCCATTCATGAAATATTGAATGATTAAAATCAGATACTAATTTGGACATTTTACTGTACAGCAAGTGTAAACCCCAAATCTAGAAACCTGGCCTAGGAAATTATATCATAAATGGGAAAAAAAAGTAATTAGATTTTTCTTTAATGATACAATAAACATTAATGACTTTCATTTATGAAAAGGATGCCTAGAAAACTTTATAATTAATAAAAAAATATGAAACAATAAAATTAAAGGTTTAACTTCATTTTAAAACTAGGTCAATAATTAAATATTTTAGTACTTATGATTCTCAGCACAAGTAGTTATCTCGAATCATCTATTTCTCATTATTTGAAAAATAAGAGGGAATATGATATGAGCTAATGCTAGTAAGCAAATTTTACGCACGTGCTGCATTTATTTAAAGAATTTACTTTTCAAGATATGTATTCATTTTCTTTTATCGTTTCTTTGAAAATAATAAGATTTTGAGCTCATTTTTTAAAACATTAAAATTAAACATTATCATTAATCAGGTGCATCAATCCCGAACGCCCTATTTTTCAATCACACATTTCATGGCATGGACATATACATCTAAAAAATTTGAGATGTATATCATTTTTAAAATAATTTTTGCCACATTTTCATTTATTTATTTATTATTTTTTGTTTTCGAACTTCATGTGTGCTTATGAATGCATTGACATGCATGAATATGTTAGTGACACATTTATACATTTGACAACGTATTATACACATAAAGACCATGGGATGTTTACTTAGCAGGAATTTTTAACAATTTACTTTTAGAATTGAAGGTACAGATATCCCTTGTCGCTCACAAAATCAATGTGTCAAGAGTCCTAGACCATTACCATTTATTAAAAAATTTCAACATACTCATTTTATTTTAACAATTTAGGTATATCCTTAATTATCAAATTTTTCCATTATGTGCCCCTGTTTAACCGTCATTAAAGTAAAAAAAATTTTCTCAAACTTATTTTCAATTCTCACGATAAACGTAAACCCAAAATTTATCTTACATTTTAACCTCACATTCTAAATTTTTTTTTAAAAAAAATCACTATTTCAAAACTCATTTTTTTTCCCCAAAAAACTCATTTTAATAGTTGTCAAACATGGGCTATATTTATTTGTAACTCACACATTTATACAAATACATATGCATATTTAACAATATATTATATAGACGGAGCAAATAAATCAGGAGTAATGCTATGATGACATTCTTCTTAACATAAATGATGACCAAAGGGGGGCCGCCATTTGGCATTTTGGTTATCCTTTATGTCAAATGCTATGTTACCATAGCATTACTCATAAATCAAACATGATAAAACATATTGCTATTCATTTGCACTGAAGAAAAATATTGCTTATTCTGCAATAGGGGGGTTTTTGTAGGCAAAAACCTATAAATCTTGAATTTTCGCTCAGAAAAACCATCAAACGAACACCAATAGAGACTTGCTCGACCCACAATGTTGCACTTGGTTGCCTCACGTTTTCACCCTTTGTAGAGAACTATGGTGATTGGTTTGCACCTACAAAGGAAGAGAAAAATAGAGATGGTAATTGGAACTTGAAGAAGAAGAAGAACCAAAGCTGGCCAAAACCTCACATTTTCTCTCAATGCAACACACAACACAAGGCTGAGCAAAACGAAGACAATGGATGTACATAGCATTAGGTTAGATTCAAAACTTGGGCCGAAGACTTTAAATGGGACAAGACAAATAACAACTAACCATTTAGTTAGGCTAACACACACATCGCCACCCAAACCTAAACATCAAATGGGCTAACTCACATATGGGCCATCCTAAGTGAATTGGTTATTTTCGGGTCGAACCAATCACTATGATATCGATAAAATTATCTAACATCGTTTTAAATCACCATCCAAATTTATTAGGTATCAAGACCTAAAATTTTTAATTAGTAAAATATTGAGTTATATTTGTTAGAGGAATTTTATAAAATTTACTTTAATATAAATAAGAAGACATGAATGGTTCCAATAACATGCCTAGATTTAACCTATGAAAAAATAGCAAGGTATTAAATGATAAACATATATATTAAGACTTAGTAGCCCATTTGATATGATTTTTGAAAGTCAAAAAGGAGTTTTTGAGATTCAAAAATTACTTTTGGACATGTTTGTCTAATTTTTGTAAAAGTGCTTCTTCTAGTTAAAAAAAACTTCTAGAGGAAGTCATTTCAATGGTCTTCCTTTTAAAATACTTTCGAAATAAGAAGCTCTTTTAAAAATTAGTTTTCAGATAAAAATTAAAATAACTTCCTCTAGAATATGTAAGGTACATTATCATCCAAGACAGTATTCTAAAAGGAGTAAAGTGTGGCTAGGCGTGGAAGCCAAGTTTCAAGCTTTACGAACCTAGGCGTAAAAAAAAGTTTTTTTGTTTTTTATTTTATTTTAAATTTTTAATCATTGTAAAAAAATTTAATAATTCAAATAATACTTACCAAATATCTAAAATTATAAAATATTGTATTTACATAATGATTCCTACATAAAAATAAGTTTCAAAATCATAATTACATAGCAAAGATAACTTGTAGTTTAAATCTTATCTAATCTAACTCTTTATTGGACTCCAATTCAATATCTTTTTCTTCATTTAATTCTTCATCCATATCGTCCAATACAAAATCATCATTCTCAAGCTCCCATATTTCATTTTGATCATTTCTTGTATCTTTTGTAGGTTGTAAGATATCATTATCCACTATATCATTCTCCTTCTCACCTTTATCATCATAACCCTCTACAATCTAAGATTGTGCATTAGTAACATCACTTACTAGTAAAGTCTCTATTTTGGCCTTCTTCTTCTTCTTGTTCATCAACCTTGCATTAAATTGGACATAAACAAGATTGTTCATTCTTGTAGTGTCAAGTATATTCATTTTCTTGGTATGTATCTACAAACAAACAAAAAGAAGGGTACATTTAATGGAGCATAGTAGGCTACTGAGTCTTAGCTGTGAGTTTTATTAAAAAATAAAAATAAAAAGGAAAAAATTGGGACCCCTTAAAGTCTGGGCCTGAGGCGGAGGCGCCTAGGCACCCTTAATAACTAGGCGCGTCTAGGCGAGCATTAAGCAATCAACGACTAATAACTAGGCGCACCTAGGCGAGCATTAAGTGATCAACATTGTTTTTGACCGTTTAATTCCCGTTTCGACTCAAGGCGAAACGTTTTCATCACGCTTCCCGCCTAGACGCATTTTTTAAAACACTGAACCTAGACACAACTAATCACAATAGTAATAAAATTATAGAATTACACACTAAATAAAGTATTCGGGTAAGTATAGAAATTTATCACGTAAAGCACATGAAACGTTACAGCGAGTGTTCAAGTGTCTTGATGAATATTCTTTTCTTTGCTTCTTGTTTAAAGATTGTAACAATTGGATAGCTTTTTCTTTTTTCTTTTTTTTTCCTTTTTTTTTTCTTGAAAACTTGCTTACCGGGTTCACCTATCAAAATTAGAGTTTGCTTTGTCCATAATTCGTATGGTTGGGGATCAATCTGACAATGGTGACACAATTTCTTAGTCAATCTCTAGTCTGTTTACATTTCATATTTGCAACTCTTAAGAGAGTATTATAATTGTACAGAGCTATTCTCCTGCCCATGATGGGCAGAAGAACAACTATGTGGCTGTCACATCAATGGTGTACGTTTTTTTCTATTTTTTGACGGTATATTTTGCTTTTCCCATGCACATATCCCACCGCCTTTGCCCTTTTTAACCCATTTCTCATGTGTAAATGATTTTTCTAATCTTTATGTCAATTTTCTATATCGTTACGAGATGTCAAAATTAAGTCAAAATATTACGTTTTTAATATTATTTCAAAATTTTCGCGGCCTAGATTCCAACATCTTTAACAGTGCGCTAAACGATCTACCTTAGCAAAAACTACGATATGTCAAATTAGGTAGTTCAAAACTAGTATTCGAGAATTTCGAAAACATACTAATTTTAAAAATTAGCTGACGATTGTACGCTAGCCGAATTCACAAATCGCCTACGTCACCTTGAAACTCATTTCAAAAACTATATCGTAGACATCGAATAGTCCAAACGGGTTTCGTTTGGATATCGAAAATAATTAAACAAGTGTCTCAAAATGAGACGCATAACTTGTCTTTTCTTTAAATTTTTGAAAAAATTTCATTAATATTTATTATTTTTGCGCGACAATTTTTTAAAACTTAATTTATATTATTTTACTAGAATACTTTTACATGGGTACGACATAAAAAAAATTCTGGGTCATTGCATTACACAAAATATAATAAATTAATATTTAGTAAGGTTCAAGTTCGAATTTTCTTTTTAATCCACATTTTTATTTTATTAATTTGTTCTAATGAGAGAAAAAAAATTCGATCTTGAACATTATTTAATATTAATTTATTACATTTTTGTGTAACGATTCAGAAATTTTTGACGTCATAACCATGTAAAAAATTATAATAAAATAATACAAATTATAATAAAAAATTGTCTTGCAAAATTAATAAACATTAATGAAATAATTAAAAAATTTTAAAGAAAAGACGTGTCTCAAAAAGAGACTTATTTAATTATTTTAGATGTTCAAACGAAATCCATATGGACTATTCAATATGTCTATAATGTAGTTTTCGAAACAAACTTCAAAGTGACGTAGGCAATTTGTGGATTTGGTTAGCGTACAATAGTTAACGAATTTTTAGCATTTTATCAAAATTCTTAAAATACTAGTTTGAAATGGTCTACTTTCATGCATCGCAACTTTTGTTAAGGTTGACCGTTTTGCTTGTCGTTAAGAAAGTGGGAAAGTATGCCTAAGTACTTTGAAATAATATTAAAAATGTAATGTTTCGATTTCGTTTGACATCCCGTAATGATAACAAATAATGATAACAAAAATTGACATAAAAATCAATAAAATCATTTATATGAGATAAATGGGAGTGCGTGGGTAAAAAGAACAAAGATGGCGGGGCAGGGTGTAGGGGGGAAAACAAATAAATACGTCAAAAAAATAATAAATGTTACACTGATGTAGCATCAAGAAGATTGTTTTCTTGCCGTAGGGGTGGGCATGATTCAGTTCGGTTCGATTCTCTTTAAAATCGAATCAAATTCGAAATTTTCGGGTATTTAGTAAATAGAACCGTCGGATCTAAATTTAATTATGGAACCGTTCGGATTCGAGTTCGGTTCCATTCGATTCAGTTCAGTTCTATTCGGTTCCGATATTCCATATAATAATAAAAAAATTTATATTACAATAACGTTACATTAATTCGACTATGACATATTCAATCTTAACTCTTACAAAATAAAGTAGTGAAATATCAAGATTTTTTTGCACATCTTTTTGTTGAGTTCTTCATAGACTTGACTGTTAAAATCACACGAAGAGAAAGATAGTTAATTCACAATAATAAAACCGTAAAAATAACACTACGGTAGAATAAGAGATTTTGGTAAAATTTAGGTCAATTTGATTAAGTTGGGCTTTGTTGAAAATTAAAAATAGTAAAATCATAATTTGGGTTTGGACTAAATTAATTAGTTAACAATTTATTTTAAAAAATAAAATAATTTGACTTATTTAAGATAAAAAAATTAAGGAGATTCAATTCTTCGGTTCTTGATCTAGAATCGAGAACCGAATCAGACTCGTCAGTTCTCGATTCAGATATTTGTTCGAGTATTTAATTTAAGAAGAACCTCTCAGTTCGGTTCAGTTAGGGTCCGATTCGATTCGGGAGCTTCGTCCAGCTCTACCTGCCCAACAAGCCCGTATAATTGTATGTATCAACCCTATTTTTTAATTCTTTTATTTTATTAATCTAAAAATTGTTTTACTATTCATTTATTGATTAAGGGTAATTGTATCAACTTAGTCTATGTTTGGATCATGTTTATAAGTACTTAAGTCACTTTATCCACACATTTCGAAGGATCCATAATTGTATTGTTCACTTATTTGTCACTCGTTTAGATCTACTATAGTTTAAATAGTTTATAAATATTCCCAAATATGCTTTTAATGTTGATGCAAACTGCTAAAATTGGTCAGCTTGCACCCCTCTAAATATCCATTTAGGGGTTTGGTAATTGTTAAAGGACGAATGTACATCACTCGGATTTTAAGGAGAACCTTACATGAAGATTGAACTTCTAAGTCTCGTTATTGAGCTATGTTAAGACAAGGCAATAGTTGTATAGGGAAGTGCAAGGAAAAATATATTCGTTTCACAAAAGTTCAATAAAGTTTACCGATTTTTGCACTTCATTTTTTTTTTCGATGTACTGAAAACCGTAAAAATAAATATTTAGTTCCTGTTTGACATGGATTCTATAAAAATTATTGAAATTATTATGATATAGTGAGTTGCAAAATGCAGTGTATTGAGAACCGAAGTAGTGACTATCACAAGGTAACATGAGTTTTTCGATTGTGTTCTTTTGAAGAAAGACTAGACAAGATAAATTTTCTAATCCATACAAATTAATCCGTTGGATTAAATTAAGTGGACAGATTATTTTAGGGTAACCTGTAAAATGTCACAGGGTTGGCCTATCAATGGCGGACAGGTTTAATTTCAAGTCATGGGTTATGAGTAGAAACAAATGCATGGATGAAAAAGTTCAAGAGGAGAGTAGGTCCAAAGTCTATAGATAAGGTTTAATTTGGTGAGTCTGTGTCGTAATCTGGGCAGAATTCAAGACTCGTGTCCTTTTCTTGCAACACTTTCTTGTCATCTAACTCCCATCCCATGGAATTCTTTTGTCAAAGGTAAATTCCAATTCTTCAATCTTTTTTGACTTCTAAAACCCTCACTTTGCTCTCAAATACGACAGTGTGTTGTTTCGAAAATGTTTATAAACGGTTTACATTATAAATATATAGAAATAAGTGATAAATAAGTTGATATTACTTGCGAGTCTTAAAAAACGTGTGAATAAAAAGTGATTTGATCGATTACAAATTGTTTATGAATATTAACCAAACATCGTTGTACCTTGACTTGTACGTGTTCAAGATTCACGTTTTTATAATAAATGACGCAGTTTGTGTTATGAGTTTGTGTATCTAACGTCAACATCGTTACAAGACTTGGTTTGTAGGACTAGTCAATGATGCATCTTTTTACGTACGTGTCGAAAACTCATATATTTAATCATAAATGATTGGTATATATCATTAGTGCGCGTACAAATATAAGTATCCTTATGAGCATATATACCTTAGTTTTATCGCATTGTTGTCGGCATTGAAAACTTATTAAGGATGCACATAATCTTGTACACGTTTAAAACCCACGTATTTAAATATTTAATAATAATAAGTATCATCAACATATGTTTCAATTTTCAAGTATCATTATGAACATAGATACATAAGTTTGTTGCATAGTAGTTTGGGATATAAGATGGACGAAGGATGCAACTTTTTTAATAAGTATCTAAAACCCATGTATGTAATAATAAATTATTATTGCCATCGACACACATGACGTACGTTACAAGTGCAACTATCAACATAAGTTACAAGTGCGATTATCCTTACAAGCATGTATACATTAATGTAACTTTTTCCCCTCATGTCCAAAGCTCGCGTATTCATGTTTGATCCCCATTTTTTAAAACTCATTTTTTCTCTCAATTCATTATAAAATACATATTTTATGGAATTCATATTTATTATCAATTTTTTAATCACATATCTCATCAACTTTTAACCAAATCTATTAAATAAAAATAATCATCTGTTCGCTGTGGACAAGAGATCAAGTGTGACATATCGAAAATTGATTTTAATCTAAAAATAGGGGCAGAATATCGTCAATGTACATCACAAGTACAAGTATAGTACATTGGTTTTATTGCATTAGCTACATTTGAAACATTTATTGCAGGGTAAGAAAATTATCAATTAAACAATTTGTATAGAACTATTTTATCAGTAAAAATACTAAAATATTCACATGAAGGTGGGCTCTATGTGAATAAAATTTTATTATAAAAAATGGGATCCACCCTCGTGTGTGTGTTCTGATATTTTTATAGATGAATTTTCCTGTAACAAAAGCAACACACTGAAAATTATTTACTCGCCACTATGTCAGAGTACTTGAAAGTTTGATGATCAATGCACGTAAATGTTTCATTGATTTTCCATCTTCAAGCCAGGTTCATTAAACGATCCAAAAAGATTTCAAAGAACTTGGAAAATATAGCATCAACACAATTAAGATGCTTTGCTTTAAAAGTACATCACATTTGGGTCTTTTTCATGCTTCTCGACATTTTTTCGATGGAAATTTAGCTAAAATTCATGTCAAAATCTCATTGTACGTGGCATGAACGAATACAAAGAAATTAATCTAAAAAATATCTAAATCAAGCGACGGAGCTAGACCCTTTCAAGATTACGGCTACAAGATGCGAAAAGTAGCTTAAAAGCTTAACTAATGGTCTAAAAGTTACTTTTAACCACTTTTTAAAACCAATATCCTTCTTGATACTATAGTATTTCGTTAAACCAACAAAAAAATTCAATAAAATGCTCAACAGAAATATTTATAAACTGCTAGTTAGGACACAAATTATACATAAAAGTTAAAGCCAATAATTCAAAAGAAACAATTATGATTAAAAAAGAGAAAATGGGTTTTTTTCTCTAGGTGATTGAACTGGAAACAATGGCAGAAGTTCAGGTGGTTCAGACCCTCTTGGAGTGCTCAATGGACTTGGGTGCAAATAAAACCTCTTCTCAGCAATGGCTCTTTCTTCTTCCTCCATAGGAGACCTCGGCGTTCTTGGACTCCCACGCCCAAAAAGCTCCAACGGAGAAACCGGCGAAACCATTAACGTTTCACCATTAAACCCCAAAAAACTCCTTTGATGATATCTTGCAGTAGAAGGCGAAACCATTGAGTTTGAACTGGCGGCGCCGCCGAGCTTGATTTCTAGCTTTCTTGCTGATTGTCTCCTTTCATGCAGTTTGAAGGCGGGTTTCCGAGGACCCATTTCGCCGGGGATGGGTTTTCCCGTGAGAAGAGAGGGGCTGGAGGCTGGGAGTTTCTGTGCTGCTGAGTCTGGGGTGGTGGTGCCGGTGAGTTTTTGAACGACGGCACGGAATGTTGAAGGGTCGGCTTGAACAAAAGTGGTGTTGGGGATTGAGTTTGGATCGAAACCATTTGGAAATGCTACAAATTGTAGGTTGGAATTGGGAGTTTCTTTAGCATTGTGATTATAAGAAGATGAAGAAGCCATTAGAGAGAATAAGAGATGAAAATGGTGAACAGAAACAGAAGAAAGGGATCAAACGAGGTGTTTATATAACAGAGAGAAAAGTGCATCGAGGTATGTAAAAATGTCAGATGCTAAAGGAGCCGAAAAGTTTAACCACCTGAATAGTGAATATACAGCCTTGTTATTTCCACTCTACCTAGGCTAATTCCACACAAATTAAGCCTATCCTTGTTATTCATTTTCTGAAAACTCTTTTTCTCTCTATCTTATTTTTAATTACACACGATAAAATATTTTACACATTAATTTAAAATTTTTCCTACTTTTTAACTACACATTATTTAAAAAATTAATATTCCAAACTCACTTTCTTCAAAAAAAAAAAAAAAACGATTTTGGGGGTACGAGTATAATTCTTCTGTCCTAAAAATATTTTTAAGAGACTCTCTATTTACAAAAAATATCTTATGTATAGTATAAGTGACTCTCTATTTATAAAGAACATCTTATGCATAGTAACGAGTATCGTTAAATTTAGGAAGTAAATTTTTTATACACTCCAATAACTTTCTCTATTTTGACTCTTTATTTAATTTTTTCAATGAACATTTATTGATTTATCCTCTTATCTTATTTAACATAATTTTTTATATGTTATCAATTCAAATGTGATTTGAATAACTTAAATTGTAGAGTACTTAAATTTGTAATTTATTAAATGCAATCATTCTTAATTAAGAATAGAAAGTGAGATTGGTTCTTCAAATTTAGATTCCAAATTTAAAGAGTCAAACACATTCTTTACTTTAAAAGGTCAAAATAAAATGTCTCTTGCAGCATTTTTTAAGCATTGACTCTCTAAAATAAAGAGTATTTTGTATTTAATATTCTCTCATAGATGCTCTAAATATGGTTGTGGATGAAAAGGAATTTGAATTCTTAATGTACCCTAAAAAAGGTACATTTCCTCACCTCAATCAAAAAAAAAAAAATTTTATTGGGGTGGGGAGGGGATTAAGAGATGTGGAAGCACATTTATTTCTACAAGAATAATGTGTTTTCATGTGTACAATGTTAATTGTAAATAATTATTTTTAAGTTTGCATTTCTTTATTGTTTATAAAATGAAAACTACTTTATATGTATTTTTGTTTACTAAAAAATAGCAAATTTTTTACATGCTTTTCCACTCCTACCATCTCGTTGGTTCCACTCCATCCACGGTTGGAGCTTAGAACATCTCCAAGAAACTATTGTATTCATACTATGTCATATATACTATCTATTGACATCCACAAAAATAAATATCAATTGAAAAATGTGGGAAAAAGAAAATATGATTGTTGGAAAAAGTAAAATATTTTGATCGTAAAAATGTATAAACTAGATACATGATCTACTAAACATCGTTGCTTAGTATAAACTAAGCAAAAAATTTTGACAAATCAATTGAACAAATCTTATTAAGCCCATGTTTGGATTACATTAAAATTTTTATTTTTATTTTTTACTCATTTTCAACAACAGATTTTTTAATAAAATAATATTTTCATTACATCAATAATTTTTCATCTTTTCCAACCACACGTTCTCCATTAATCTACTATTCTAAAATACATTTTTCTAAAATAATGTGGATCAAACACACCCTAAATTTTTGGACCCACCATAAAATATATCTACCAATTAATTGATACGTCATGTCACAGTTATTGAACATAAACTAAACAACTTTACCTAATAGATCATTTCTCTTATAATTGTTTTGCTCAAAGTAAAAATCACAACTAATATTTATGTATTATCTCTACATATTTTAGGATCCATAATCTATAATCACTTAAATTTTAATTTAACTATAACAAACATGAAATTGTGCTTGTTTGAGTCTCATTTTTGTCCAAAATATATTTTGGAATAATATTTTGATAGATAATGCATAATTAAAAATATATGAAAATCTTATACTCTCGTATGATATTATTTTATTGAAAAATGTGATTATAAAAAAAGATATACTTTGAAAATAATGAGTATAAAACAAGGGCTTCAAGTAAAACAACTGGATCATAAATTCCTCCAAAATACATTGACTCCCTGTTTGATCAACATTATTTTTTTATTTTTATTCATCTACTCATTTTCAATCACACATTTTTTAATAAAATAATATTTTTAATCACATCAATAATTTTTCTTTTTTTTAACCACATATTATCCATCAATCTATTATTCTAAAATACATTCTTTCAAAATAATGTGGCTCAAACACACTATAATATATAAAATTCGTGGACTGGAAATAGTAATAGAGTAAAAAAAATTCAAAAAGGTTCAAAATTTTGAAAGAAATAGAAAGTCAAAAAAATAATAATAAATGAGAAAGAGCTGGCAATGAATGATGAGTTATAACTCATAACGGGACATTGAAACGGGAAACGAGTACTGTTTTCTTACTCCTGTCAGTAAATAATACAAGTGATATTATTTTCTGATTATTTTAATTTTAAATTCATTATTTACTATTTTACCCTTCTAAAATAGTAAATAATGAATTTAAAATTAAAATAATCA
>CAIGRB010083010.1:26186-43203 GCA_903798255.1 Fraxinus quadrangulata | reverse complement strand
CTCAACTACACCCTTAGGATATGCATTAGATTTATCAGCTAGTTGGATCACAACACCAGTTTTATTCAAAGGTCTAAGTTTCAACGAAGCTTATATAGAATATGGCACGACAGTAATAGAAACTCCTAAATCTAACATGTTCTTTTCAAATCTACTGTCACCTATCTTACAAGGGATATTAAACATTCTTGGATCTTTGCACTTTGCAGGGAGTTTTCTTTGAATAACTGTAGAGACATTCTCTCCAACTCTTACCTTCTCACATCCTTTAAGTTTCTGTTTCCTCTTAATTTTACACAATTCTTTCAAAAATTTAGCATAATGAAGTATTTGATTAATAACATCTAATAGTGGAATATTTACTTAGTGTCTACGAAAAGTTTCATATAGATCTTGATTTTATTCATATTTCCTAGATTCTGCTAAAGCTTGAGGAAAATAGGGTACTGGTTTATAATTAGAAAGATGTGAAAACTTACACTTTGGTAGGTCATTGTCATTTGGAACATTTGTGTCTACAACGACATTTTTCCCTTTTTCTTGTTCCGATGATGTAGGGGCTGCCTTTACCGAAATTTCAACCTCTTTACCACTTCTCAGGATAATTACGCTTGCATTTTCTATTGGATTCACTATTTTTTGAGAGGGTAATTTTCCCAAACGTTGTACTTCTAGCTGACTAATTACAGTTGCCATCTAACCCATCTGATTGTCCAAACTTTTAATATTGGCCATGGCCTCTTGTTGAAATTGTTTTGCCTCATGTTGGAATTGTAAAGTGTTAAGGGCAGGGATTTAACAATATCTTCTAACAACATACCTGAATTGGAAGTTTGGCTCGATTGTTGTCTAGGAAGGTATGGCTACCTATAGTTTTGGAAACTTGGGCGATTTTGAGTTGCGGGTTGATTTACTTTTGAAT
Organism: Fraxinus quadrangulata; assembly: GCA_903798255.1. NCBI lineage: Eukaryota > Viridiplantae > Streptophyta > Magnoliopsida > Lamiales > Oleaceae > Fraxinus > Fraxinus quadrangulata. The sequence goes on along the minus strand of CAIGRB010083010.1, from coordinate 42,281 downwards.
TCCCGTAGCTAAGATTATGATGATCCCTCCATCCATGGTTATACGTTCGAATAGGGATCATAGTTCCATTGCGGTTGTCAAGGAAGACCACTTGCTGCATTAACTCGTTCAATAGGTTCCTCTTGAAGAGTTGCACAATGTCGATTGGATGTCCCACTACTGAATAAATCTCACAAGCCTTTGATATCTGCATATTACCTATAGCCATTTGACGAACAAGAGAAGTTAGACTCACAATTTGTTGTTCAATATATGAGATATTTACCTCATTAACATGTTTAGAATGAGGGTCGAGTCTAGTGCTAAATTGTTCTGCCATGTTTGCAATTAAGCTCCTTACGCCATTAGGAGTTTTATCTACCAAAAATCTTCCACTAGCAGCATCAATCATACTCCTATCATTAGGTAGAAGGCCTTCATAGAAATATTGGATGAGAAGTTGTTCACTAATTTGATGATAGGGGCAACTTGCATATAACTTCTTGAAACGCTCTCAGTATGCATGTAGGGATTCTCTATTGTCCTGTCTTACACCACATATTTCTTTTCAAATGTTGGCTGCCTTTGAAGCTAGAAAATACTTCTCTAAAAACAACATCTTCATCTCATCCCATGTGGTAATACTTCTAGAGGGTAGATAATAGAGTCAATCCTTAGCCAAATCCTTCAAAGAAAATGGAAAGGCTCTTAATTTAATATGTTTTTCAGTCACTCCCATGGGTTTCATGCTCGTGCAAAACACATGAAACTCTTTTAGATGCTTATGAGGATCTTCACCTGCAAGACCATGAAAAGTGGGCAAGAGATGTATTAGTCCAGATTTTAGTTCAAAGGTAGTAGTAGCATCTAAAGTAGGAAACGTGATGCATAATGGTTGTTGATTCAAATTAGGGGCTGCAAGCTCTTTCAAAGTTCGATTTCCAGCCATGACTTCATTCTCTTCCAAATTAGAATTGCTAGCAAATAGGAGATTAGGATCAAGATCATTCTCTTCGAAATTCCACCGAATGCTAAAACTTAACAAGTGCAAAGTTCTCTCTAATTCTTGATCGTACTATAAATCACCTTAATTAGATGACCGAGTTATTGTCATTTATGATCAAAGAAACTCTAACGAATTATAAAAAACAAGTAAGGAAAAGCTAGAATAAAAGAAAAACGAATAAAAAAGCTACACTAAAATGAGGAAAAATAATAAAATGCCTAAAAACCTTAGAAAATGATGAAAATAATACTACTCCAAACACCATTTCCTTCAAAATACAAATGCTTAGTCCAATCAAAGTCAAAATTCTGTTGAAACTGCAAATATCGAAAATTAATGATTTTTTTGAATGAAATAAACAAATAAGAAGTACAAAAATAAACTAAATCACTCCCCGGAAACGACACCAAAATTTGGTGTGCTGTCACAGGCATCCGAAAATAAAACTTTAACTTCTTAAAACAAATGTAGTCGTAAAAGCAATGGTTGATCTACGAAAAGTGATTAATCTACTTTTATGCTATGTAAACGATGATTAGGGGGTTTTGATTATACGCAAAGACCTTTAAATAAATCAACTAATGAATAACTCAAATTAAAATAACGAAAGTAATCAAAAGAACAAACATTGGTCTAAATCTACATCCACCATTGAAATTTCACAATTGATTATAGATGCAAATATATATTAATTCTCACTTTGAATATTCACCATTGAAATTATTTTCCTATTTCTCCTTAATTGTAGTTAATTAGAAAATAAGCGTTCCAATTAAACCTAATTACTAAACAACCCAAGACAAGCGTTATGAATTTAATCTAGTAACCGCCTTAATAAGTAGAGAAAACGATGAAACTAAATAACACGATCACTAGCGGTTGTATTTAATCTAGTCAAACGTTCTTACCGAGATTTAATAATTTCTAACGCACCAAATCATTAAACCCTAGTTGCTTTATAAATTAAAGAGATCAAACAATTACGAATTTGATATTTAACTTAGCGATAGATTGCAATAAATAATAAACTAGTAGCCTCCTATCAATTAAACACAACAATCATGAAAATAAGTGCAGAAGAATATTCAATACTCAAAATATAAATTAAACAATGAAAATAATTTAGATCTCACAGTTGGATTGGTTCCAAGGCTTCAGTTTCCTTCGATCAAGTACAAGAATTTAGCTATTCATGAATAATTCTAAGAGCAAAATAGAGAAAAATGGGAATGGATGCGTCTCTCCCTTTTCTGCACGATTTTAAGGCTTAAAAAGCATTTTCAAATATGTTTCCATAAGTGTTTGAGTCAAATTCAAAAACCAAAATTTTTGCCTCGAAAGTGTACTACACGACCTCATAGTACAAATGCATGTGGTCGCATAGAAGAGTTTTGTTCAGCCTTTGAATTCCCCACAATACCATTCGCGACCTCATTGTTTTATAGCTATGCGACCACATAGCTTTATCTACTTCCACCATATAGCTTTCAGTATTTTAGTCATATCGTCCAAAAATACAATTTTTCTAGTTCAAATGTTTCCTATGCCAAAAATGGGTCTCAAATTGAGACTAAAAATCTGAAACATAATATTTTTGGTCGGAAGTTGATATGTGATAGTATTTTGACTATATTTCATCCATTTGGCTTCTTTCATCATCCAATTGATACCTAACACTCTCAAATCTTTATCGTGAGATTCGACATAACTTTTTAGCATCTGCATTTAAGTCCTCGATCTTTTTATTTATTCCATTTTAGTTTTTTTTCTTGTTTCTTCTAAATTCCACCGTATTCATCCAATTGTAACCTAAATCAAAACATAAGAATACAGAGTACATTTAGGTATTAATTAATCGCTAAAGCATACGATAAAGGGATGGATAATATTGTATTTTACATTCTCATCAATATCACAAAACATCAAAACTTTAAAAAGCTAAGCATTCAAAATGTTGAATGATCATCTCTCCCTTACTGCAAACTCTCCGTAAAATGCAAATGCCCATCTCATCTGATACCAATCTCTCTCTCCCCCTCCCCCCCCCCTTTTGTAACAAATTACGAAGGAAACTATATCAATAATATATAATAACTCAAATAAGCAGTTGCTAATATGTACAAGCATAATTAATGATCAGTAAACTTTCCTACATACTTGAATGGGAAGTGATTTAGCCTTGAATTCACCCCTACTTGTACCAATGAATAGACAACCATCTTGTGGCATATTTATTTACTCTAAAAGTCGTTTACTTAGCCAAAGTGAACCCTTTGTCTAACTAATCTAAGATTTTTGTCCTAACATTACAGCGTTTGTGTTATTATTTGAACGAACAACTTTATGAATCGTTCCACGTCCACATTTTTCCCACCAAAAGTAAATATTCCTCCTAAAATTTCTTACATATATTTCTATAAAATTATATCTTACGCATTTCTTATTTTAGAGTTCCATTAGAATAAAATGTTTTCTGCTTGATTAGTTCCTTCAAAACAAAAGAGCAACTACTTCAAAAAAAAAAAATCGAAAATCCTCTCTATTATGAAAGACAATTGTTCAAGATTATCAACTAATTTGTGAACGAAATAAAATATAAAGAAACTAGTCTCCATTACTTTTCGTTTGACCGTATACTTTTTTTCGTCTAGATATTGCAACAATACTATTCCTTCTTTTTTATTTTTAAAATAATATTTTTAATTATTAATCAATTTTCAAAAAATTCTCCAAAATCCTAGCTCAAGGACCAAAACTTCCTAACATGCACCATTATTGCTGCCACTACATATCTAAAACTCCTGATTTACCACCATCAATCATTTCATATGTGAAACCCGTCATCCATCTTCTTCACCATCACCGTCGAGGCATCCATTTCTAAACGACCTCCATTTTTGATCTAAAGTCAGATAGTGGTGGTGGATTATGTGTTGCTTGCATGTACATTTTCATTGTATGGCTCTCAGTGGCGGCTTCTTTGGTGGATAACTGGTCGGCAGCAGCGATGTTATTAAGTTTTTCTCTATGTTAAAAATTCCCTTTTAGTCCACTTAACTGCTTACATAAACCAATTACTCCCATTTAGCCCCAATTTGATGGTCATTATTTTGAGAAAATAAAGTTTTGAATAGTGATTTTGCGAAGAATATGTAGTGAAAAGTAGAGAAAAATTTTAGATTTACGTACAAAATATTTTATTGTGTAAATGTATAGTTGAACATAAATATGAGAATTAAAACGTTTTAAAATAATAGTTGTCAAATATAGCCTTAATTAACTATTTCGCTAATGCTAGCCTAATTGTGTTAATCATTACATCGATAAAATTATATGTAATCTCATATCTTTTTCATTTTATTATCTTATTCTTTTATTAGTACAATCTTTTGGCTAAGAAGCTTATCTTGTCATGATTATTGAAAATGTTTTAGAACAAAAAACGAGCGTTATTTTAAAACTTATGGAACAATTTAAAGAAATAAAATATTATGACATTGTTATGTCCAAAATCATCCTTGAAAATTATTGAGCCTACATGATAAGTGTATTGTACATATACACTTATTCGGGCATTAAAATATTGATATTTCGTTGTTCTTTTGAAAAATTATAGCCTAATATTGTGTATATTTCATTTATTAGGAAAAATTCGATGATTTCAATTGAAATTAGAAGAAATGAGCGAAAAGCAACAAAAGAAAAATGATGAAAATTCAAAGTTTGAGGACCAAATTGTAAATATTCAATAGTTGATTCGGACCACAAAATGATACTTGAAGATTGCTAGGAGTCGACTGGATGTAATGAGAAGTCAAAGAGGAATGAAATATGATAAAAGTATTATCACAAATCAATTTCCAATCGCACAAGTTATATTCTATATTTTTTGCTGAAATTTGAGACCCATTTTTAATATAGTAAACGTTCGAATTGGAAAACTTATATTTCTATGAAAGTTTTATCCCTTTAAGTTATATTTGTAGTGCACTTTGAATTATTTCAATCGGATATTGGAAGAGAAAGTTATGACAAAAACGCTGACGGTTGTGCAAAGATAAAAACATGCGCGCGCGAAAGCAATTTTCCTTATTCGATTGGAACTCTTTTAGAAATCAATTTGGACGTAATGTTCAACCAATTTTTGACTCCTACAAATACCTAACAGCAATATACAGGAAAGATACATTTTATATACATCTCATACACTAAAATTCATCAATTAACATCATCAAAGATAGGTCAATCAATTGTTCTTATGAGATTTAAAGGGCAATCAAAAGTTTTCAAGAAATTGGAGTTTCAACCTCAATATTTGAAGTGACAAAAAGAAGATATATTGGAGATTTATCAAGAAAACATTGAGAGATTCAAGATTTGAAGATCCATATTTTTCTCCTTCATCAATCTAAAATCCGGGTTATGTTCTCCCAATTAGTTTTTCCCTTCATCAATCTAAAATTCAGGTTATGTTCTTCCAATTAAACATGTTTTATTGTGATTTTGTAATGTTAGGCTAGGGTTTTAATTATTAAGAAATTGATGAACCCTTATTATGAAGTTTTAATATAAATTTGATAATTTGATTCCCAATATGTGTTTATTCTTCGATGATTGTTATATGATTTAATGATATTTCAATTACTTAATCACTAAGAGGATTGATTGTGAATTTTATTGATTTCGAGAGAAACAATAGGATAAATAGAACTTCATAACAATTATTGTAAAGTTTGACAGATGATAGAGATACACCACTATACTTGTATAATTTCTATAGATGTTCTAGTGTTTTTAATGTTAGAATTATTGTTCAAAAATCAAGTGAAGAAACTATGGATGAATGAATTGAAAAGAGGAAGAAAAACCACTTTTGGTACTACGTTATTGGCCTATGCGGCTGCAGTTGCATGGAGGCAACCATGCTATAACTATGCAACCACTTAGTTATAGCCTATGCTGTCATATAGTGTAAAAATTCGATCGTTAGGTTGGATTTTTTCAAATTTTTTGGTGGTTTTCTTGTGAAGCAATGCACATTTTCCATATGAGTTGATACCATTTCATGTAGGAATGATTGATGACTATATAAACATGTTAGTTATCATTCCAAAAAAAAATTGAAATCATTCCATTGATCATCCAATTCATTGAAGAAATCACATTCTCAAATTTCATTATTTCACTTGTTCAACTTGAAGAATCATTTAGCTTTTGGAGTTTCTTCATTTAGGATTGATAATCCTACAAACTATTTGTCATTTTCAATTCTTAAAAGTATACAGAAGGAGGTAAATATCGTTTGAGAACAACGATTTCATTTTCGTGATCAAGTCTTGTTTCGATATCATTTTTTATTTTCATCTTCTTATTCTTTTGGTTTCCATTGTTGTATTCCATACTTTTACAACATTCTCAAACTATGCTCCATTTTTTTTTACTGCGATGGAAATGGAGTCTATACTTGCAACAATCAAGATGATGAATCAAGACTTAGTACGGTTGGACATATTTGAAGGTGCAAACTTCACTGGTGGCAAGATAAATTGAAATTCCTCCTTACGACACTAAAGATTTTTTATGTTCTTAATCCAAAGTTGGAGCCTATTCCTGATGAAAACGAAGAAGACACCGATGAAACTCATGCTGAAAGAAATAGGTGGGAAGATGATGAATTGATATGTCGTGGTCACATTCTAAATGCTCTATCGAATCGCTTGTATGACCTCTACACCAACACTACTTCGACAAAAGAAATCTGGAACGCACTTGAGAGTAAATATAATGTCGAAGAAGAAGGTAAGAAGAAATTCCTAATTTCTAAATATTTTGATTTTAAGTTTTTCAATAACATTCCATTGTTGCCTTAAGTACATGAGTTGCAATTTATAGTCAACAAACTGAAAGCGGTGAAGATCGAACTTTTCGAAACTTTTCAAGTGGGAACAATTATTGCTAAACTCCCGGGGTCTTGGAAAGGTTATAGGAAGAAGATTCTTCAAAATTTCGAAGACTTCTCTTTGGAGCAAATACAAAAACATCTTCGCATAGAGGAAGAATCAAGGGTAAGAGATAAGACTAAAAGCTCTTATGATGGCTTTTCGAAAGCCAACGCCATGAAAAATTCCAACAAATATAAGAAGAAAGGAAAACCTCTTGGTCCTAAAAAGGATCAAGGGAATTTCAAAAACAAGTTCAAGGGACCTTGCAACATTTGTGGAAAGTCGGGACACTATGCTAGAGATTGCAGGCATAGAAAACAACCAAAGAGGGAAGGACGAGTGAATTACATTGATGAAATTATCACAACGGTGAGCGAAATCAATACATTCCAAGGGAAAGTTTTGAGATAGTGGTATAACACCTGCGCAACCATCCATGTTTGCTATGATAAGTCACTCTTTAAAACTTATCATGACATTCAAGATGGTCAAGAAATTCAAATGGAAAATGAAAGAAGATGAAAAATGATTGGCAAAGGCAACGTGCAAATCATTTTCACTTCGGGAAAAAAAAATAACTTTAACCAATGTCCTTCATGTACCTGAAATGAATAGAAACTTAGCAAGTGGAATTTTGTTGGAAAAACCTGGAATAAAAACTATTTTTGAATCCGAAAAATTTGTACTAACTCATAATGGGTATTTTGTTGGAAAATGTTATTCTACTGATGAAATGGTCAAATTATGTACCATTGAGGATAATTCTAATAAAAACAAGTCATTTGCTTATGTTGTTGATTCTTTTAATTTATGGTATGGTAAATTAGCACATATAGGAGTTAATACCATGAAAAGAATAATTAAATGTGGTATGATACAATGTGATATTAATAACTTAGGAAAATGTGAAACTTGTATTAAATCTAAAATGATTTTTAAAAAATTCATAGTGTAGTAAGATCAACATGCTTACTTGAAATTATTCATTCTGATATATGTGAGTTGAATGGCATGCTTACTAGAGATGGTAATAAATATTTTATTACATTTATTGCTGATTGCTCTAGATATACATATGTGTAATTATTAAAACATAAGGATGAAGCTTTTAGTGCTTTTAAGACTTATAAAATTGAGGTTAAAAATCAATTAGGAATGAAAATTAAAACCTTAAGAAGTGATACATCAATGTTTTGCACATCGAACACCTAAACAAAATGGTTTAGTTGAAAGAAAGAATAGGACATTCTTAGAAAATAATAAATGCTATGTTGCTGAATTCTGGATTACCGTATAACTTATAGGGTGAAGCCTTACTTAGTTCTTGTCATATAGTAAATAGGATTCCTTTGAAGAAGAATAAGATTTCTCCATCTGAAACTTGAATATGTAGGAAACCTAATGTCAATTATTTTAAAGTGTGGGGGTGTCTTTGAGAATGTATTGACAACAAGAAATTTCCAAAATGAAACTTATGTAGACATTCCAACTTCTAGAGTACCACAAGGAAAAACATCTATAAGAGATGTTGAAAGTAAATCTCGAATAAGTAAGAGAGTTAGATAAGAAAAAGGTTTAGGATCGGATGAATTGAATTCCCAACTTATTTAATCCTACCTAATAGAGGAAGATAGGAATGATGTTGTAAGAACAGTTCCTTTTGTTCTTCAAGTTGAAAGTAATCCTAAAACCTATAAGAAAGCAATGACTTCTAGAGATTGCATATTTTGGAAAGAATCAATAAATAATGAGATGTATTCTATTATTTCAAAGAACACTTGGGAAATAGTTGATTTACCAAAGGGTTCTAAATCCATTGGTTGTAAATGAGTGTTTAGAAGGAAATATAATTCTAATGGAACACTCAACACCTATAAATCTAGATTAGTAGCTAAAGGGTATCGTCAAAAAAAGGAATAAATTACATTGACACATATCCACATGTGGCCAAAATAACCTCGATAAAGATTTTGTTTGCACTAGCATCTGTATATGATTTACATGTTCATCAGATGGATGTCAAAACGACATTCTTGAATGGACATCTCGAAGAGGAGGTCTATATAGAACAACCAGAAATGTTCATTCTATCAAGAAATAAACATAAGGTATGCAAACTAATCAAATCCTTACATGGATTAAAACAAGCCCCTAAAAAGTGACATGAGAAATTTGACTTCAAAGCAATGTCAAATGATTTTACTCACAATTCGGTAGACAAATGTCTATATACTGAAGTTAGTGATAATATAATCACCATAATATGTCTATATGTTGATGATATGATGATCATTAGCAATAATATGGACATTATCAAAGAAACAAAGAGATTTCTATCATCCATGTTCAAAATGAAAGATCTTGGACAAGTGGATACTATCCATGGTATCAAAATTAAAAAGGATAGTGGGGGTTTTACATTAAGCCAATCACATTATATTGAGAATGTGATAAATAAGTTCAAACATTTGAACATTAAAGAAGCTAATACCCCTTTGATCTAAGTATCAAATTGATAAAGAACGATGGAAGAACAATAGCTCAAATAGAATATGAAAGTACAATTGAAAATCTTATGTATGTTGCACAATGCATAATACCTGATGTAGCATTTGCCGTGAGTAAACTTAGTAAGTTTACTAGCAATCCAAGTTTCGAACATTGGAAGGCCATTGGTAGGGTTCTTGGTTATTTGAAGACAACCAAAAACCTTGGTCTACAATATACAAGATTCTCTAAAATCTTGGAAGGATATATTGACGCAAGTTGGATATCGAGTGCAGGAGAAAATAAGTCTGCTTCAGGTTGAGTATTTACTCTTGCAAGAGGTGCAGTTTCTTGGAAGTCTAAGAAACAAACTTACATTACTCACTCAACAATGGAGTCGGAGTTTATAGCATTGGCCGAAACTGGAAAAGGGGCTGATTGGCTAAGAGATTTGTTATATGAAATACCTTTCGATATAAAGGATATTTCTTCAATACATATCTTGTGTGATAGTCAAGCTACTCTTGCTCGAGCCTATAGTGAAGTATATAATGAAAAGTCTAGACACATGAGTCTAATGAGTATGTAAGGAAATTAATCAAACATGGAATAATTTCTCTTACATTTGTTAAGTCTAGTGAGAACTTAGCAGATCCGTTTACTAGACCTCTCACGAGAGAGTTAGTACGATTGACATCAAGTAAGATGGGATTGAAACTCCTTAAATGAATCCACAAATGATAGCAACCCTACCGAAATATACTAAACATGTTTATGTAGGTTCAAGGGATAATAACAAGTCATTCGATTAGTTGATAGATCTCAACACTATTAAAATTATTAAACCCTATCATTCATGGATAGTGTTGGTTGTTATTGTTGGAGGGATGAGTTACAATTAAAACTCTTAATGAAGGTCAGTACATAGTACAAGTATTTCTAAAAGTAACAAAGATACTAGAAGAACTTCACCTATGTGAACTTTGAGGTGGTGCCGCCTTATTAGAGAGTTGGAGTTTTTTCTCTTTAAAAGTTCAAAGAAATAGGATAAGTGTAATGTCATATTAGCACTAAGCGAGTTAGAGGAAGTTGTGAAATTTAACATTTGTGTGTGTAAATTCATCGATATTGTCACAATGAATAAATGGTTTAAAGCGTTCTAGCTACCTGGAATTTCGATAATGCTTTATAAAATTTACACTATGGTTATATTCAAATCGAAAGATATCTAACTCTTATACATAAGTGTTGCTATTTGATTATGTGATTAAAGTTGATTTTGAACAAGTGGCGGATTGTTAAAATTATTGCTCAAAAATCAAGAGAAGAAACCATGGATGAATGAATTGAAAAGGGAAAGAAAAATCACTTTTGGCGCCACATTATTGGCCTATGTGACCGCATAGGCCATTGTGGCTTGCTGTTGCATTGCGGCCTTTAGGAAAATAAGGGGGCAACCGTGCTATAACTATGCGACTATATAGTTATAGCCTATGCGGTCGCATAGTGTAAAAATTCGGCCACTAGGTTTGATTTTTTCAAATTTTCTAGTTGTTTTCTTGTGAAGCAATGCACCTTTTCGATATGAGTTGATACCATTTCATGTAGGAATGATTGATGAATATATAAACATGTTAATTATCATTCCAAAAAACAATTGAAATCATTCCATTGATCATCCAATTTATGAAAGAAATCACATTCTCAAATTCCAATACTTTCACTTGTTCAGCTTGAAGAATCATTTAGCTTTTGGTGTTTCTTCATTTAGGCTTGATAATCCTATAAACTATTTGCCATNTTGAAAATCATTCCATTGTTCATCCAAATTATTGAAGAAATTTCATTCTCTTACATAAACAATTTCCAATACTTTCACTTGTTCAACTTGAAGAATCATTTAGCTTTTGGTATTTCTTTATTTAGGCTTAATAATCCTACAAACTATTTTCCATTTTTAATCCTTAAAAGCATAGTGGCGGAGGCAAATATCGTTTGAGGACAACGATTTCATTTTCGTGATAAAGCTTGTTTCGATATCATTTTTTATTTTCATCTTTTTATTCATTTGGTTTTCATTGTTGTATTTCATACTTTTTACAATATTTAATGCTTACTTACATATTCGCATTTTTCATAGAAATATAAGAAGGTCACATGAGATGATATATTTAATTGACATCGAGAACCGCTTTTAATTAAATTAGGAACATTGGTTAACAAATATGTGCACATATTGTCATGTTATTGATTTACATTGAAACAGATTAATAAAGGGATACAACGTCTTAGTAATATCACATTGAGATTTAACAAAGTTTTATAAATTGCTCAATAAAACAATTAATTTGATTAATTAATTTAGCATAAATTCTTCAACAAAATTTGATATTCGATTAAAGCTAACAGTAATTCTAGATTAAGTATATAGTCCTCGTAGGAACAATACTTTATTTATCACTCTATTACTCGTTCGCGATATTGTACATTTGCGGGAAATCAAACGATAACTACACTACAATTGTTGATATTGAAAATCATTTGATATCTTAATGTCAATTACTTGTCTAAACCCTCTTTTCTCCTAAATATATTTTATTTAAGAATCGAACATAGAAGAGTAAGGTAACAAGGTGAATTGATCAAAGTCATTTTCAATGTTAAGGTTAATAGATAAGAAATAATTTTCATATAATTTAACATAAATTTATTGAGAAAAAACTTTATATGTTCCTCAAAATTTGAAAGAAACAAAAAGAAAACCCGATCTTTATATAATTAGCCATCCCATGATCTAAGAACACCAAGCAATACACCTCATTTAGTATGTTGACACAGAGGAGTCCATAGCCGGAGCTTCGTATGCTCTTGGGTGATCACTCTCGAACCCATATTCCATAGTCAGAAATTGGTACTCCAACCGTTCATCACATTCATATACAAATCTGGTATTTCTATTTACTTCCCCTTTACATTTTCCCATCATAGATATTCCAACCTGTTTATGTACATCACTTTCCAATACGACGTGTAAAAAGATCCAAGTCAAGTGAGAAAAAAATTGTTGAGAATTTTCTAGAGGTTATAAAGAGTTTCAACTTTCGAAATAAGTCCCGACTTGTTCTGAAATCTTCCTACTTAATAGATAAATAGAGCATAGGAGAGTTGGATTGTTAATCATCTTGAAGTGAATAGTAGATGACGAAAGGTGGCGAGGAAAAGTCGGGATTGTAGCCCAGGTTGCAAGAAAGATACTGATTTCAAATTTTATGTAGCTTTTATTGGAATGGCTTCGTACACTGATTTTGTTGGAAAAATGGGTTTGTTGAGATATTTTTGGCACAATTTTAGGTGGGAATCGTTGGTTCAATAAAGAAGATCAAAGTTGATTTGTGTTCTCCGTAAAAATCGAAATCATGTATTTACTTGCCAAAATTGATCCTTAGGTGAATGAGAAACTGGAGTTCAAAGTTGATCATTGAAGATGGATATATGTATTGGAGGGAAACCAATTAAGGTTTGCCACACATAAGAAAATGATGAAAGTACATACCACTTTATATATGGCTACACTTAGAATGTAATCATGTGGAGCATAAAGGTAAATTCAGGCTTCAACCCTCAATTTCTACAAGTTTTCTTGTTTTATCCTAAGAGACAGAAGCTTGCAGAATCCTCAAGCACTTACTGTGAGGAAGGGAATCTGTTTTAAAGACACTCTGTTTATGTAGGCCTTAGTTTGTTGGTTTGTTTTCTTTTGTAATTCGAAATAGGTTACTGATTCAACAGTTAATTCTTGTATGTTCTTTTCAATATACATCAAACTGTATAATATGTAATATTATATTCTACAATTAATTTTCTAACAGATTTCAGTGCAGAAATTCTAGGGAAATTTTCAATTTTTCAGTGTGCACATAAACTATCTCAAATGGCCTTTGACCCAATCTTGAAAAAACTTCATGCTCCAAGTACTTATTGATGTCCTCAACACTCACAAACCTCCGTAATATTAAAAGTGAATTTAATAGCACTGTCAGTCCAATACATGTTACTGTAATATTAAGTGTGAAGGGAGGGTAGTTGGATTACCTGAGAAATGCTTTCGATGATTTTCTTTGCTCAATTTCTAACAGGCGGCGCCAATTTTTTTACTATAAAGTTACCATCAACAAATTCCTCTCCTTGCCATGATTTTTTCCTCTAATACTCTCTGATTTTGATTCTCTAACGAGAGCAAGAGGGGAAATAGCTATTTGTGAGAGAGATATTTGAATATGCATGTCTTCTTCCTCTCAACGAGAGTATTTATAGATTTCTTCCAAAGTTTTGGGGCAATTAGATTACTCTAGAAAATAACAAGTGATGGTCATGTAATGGTGAATTTATAAATAATTATGTTATGCATTCACGTGTTATTCACTATCTTAGGTGTCCTGTGTTTATTGGATTAGAAGTTATAATTTAAATACTTACTCACGTGTACTTTATTAACGATTTCTGCTAGCCCGGAAATCAAGGGAATGATTCAGCCCTTTCTTCTGCAAGCTCTTCTACATTTGTCTTTATTTTTGCATATTCTTATTCGCCTAAAGGGGGCGTGGGCTCGCGAAATCATTTTAATTCAACATTATGTATGTATATAAATAAAGTGAGACTAGCTGGCTTCAACAATTCCAAGGTGAACAAATTTGTTTAAAGATACAACGTAGATTCCTAAAACAATATAAGCTCCACTCGATAATATATTTGTTCATATTACACAGCGTGTTCTAATATAGACTAGAATTGTATAAGCTAGAAATAAGAGAGGTACACCTATGGACATGCAAACCCAGAGTTTTACATGTTCTAGTTTGTTCATCCCTCGCTCCATAAGACCCAAATAAGGGCCAAAGCTCAACGAGGAGCGCATGTGGTCCAAGTAGATGGAAGCCTGGTCGATGTCAAAGGTGGCATGTTACGTACATTTACGTCATGAGGCAGCAACCGGTATTCAATATCAAGCTCACGGAAAATTTTAACCATCTCTTCGACAAGAAGGGCTCTCCTTGACCACCTCTCACCCATATCCTGATGATTTATCGTGTGAAAAGGCCAAATTGTCCATTTCAGCCTGTTCATGTCCTCCACGTCTCTTATGACTATCAGTGGAGACGGATACCAATGATCGCTCCTGTTTTCAACATATCTGCATGGGCCATAGCGACATAAAACATGACATATTAGATTGATATCTCTTAGTAATGTACGGTTAGATGGAGAGATGGATAGCTAGGCAAGATATAGAGCATGTTTGGCTAATCCCAAAAAAATGAAAGTAATTTTAGAGAAGTATAAGACTAAAAGAAGTAAGCTTTCGAACTAAAAATTACTTGTAATTTTTCTAGCAGACATCTTTGGCAAAAATGTAAAAATAACTTTAAAGCTCAGAGCGATGTTTAAGAAACATTAATGGATACATAATATTTTTCTTACTCTAAAGTGAAAAAAATTAATATATGAAAATAAGTAATTAAGAGCTTGTTTGACAATCATTATTGTAGAAAAAAAAAGTTCTGAATAGTAATTTTTAGGAGAATGTAGAACATACAATTCTAAAAAAGTAGGGAAAAATTTTTAATATATGTGTAGAATATTTTATTGTGTGAATGTGTGGTTGAAAATAATCATGTAGCAAACTATAAATTAAATGAACGAGTGTCAAACATGCACTAAATTCCTTGTTTCTGAGTCAAAGAAATTATTATTTTTAAGCGAAATAGCCACTTGCTTTGAGGTACATGAAACGATATTTGTACCTTGTTATTCTTTCCTTCATCATTGCAATCTTTTCCCCCTGAGTTGAAAGGTGGATAACAAAATCAATTGCATCACCCATATCTGGACTGCGATAGTAATTACCAATGAACTTTGTGGATAAGACACTGTTTGGATAAAAAATCTTTTGGTTATCAAACCTCAGAAAAACTGTTGTCAATATATTCATCTCTTCGACTACCATCTGAAATAAATTTAAAAAATAAAGTTACACAATGCACAAACATAATAATAATGATGAAGGAATATGCTCAGCCATGCAGATTCTGATGCAAAAGAAAATAAATTTGCTTGCAAGAAATCTTACCTGAACTTCATCAATTTCAACACGGTCGCCTACATCAAACGGATGCATCACAAATAAGAAAATAATAGCCTCAAACATTGTCTTGCACGTGTTCCCAAACACGAACACAACCAAAAGAAGCTGAGAGCTTAAGAAGATAAAGAAATGTGTAGTTGCAACTTTGAGTATAAGGAGCCAGATGACAACTATTATCACTCCCACAAGGACATTTAGTATTTGGTGCAGTTTGTTGACAGCAGTTTTCGTGTCATTCAAAGACAAAGCTAGGGCTTGCCTCTCTCTAAATGCATTGACCTGTAGTATAAGCGATATGAAGTACTATAATATTTTTTTCATAGAAGTGATATAAAAGTTAGAATACATTTATATTTCGCTCTTCCTATCATGGACACATACATGAACTGCAGTCTTTGATCGAGCATAGAAGATAATGCTAAATTTTTCTTTTCAACATTTCAACGGTAGAGCATCTAAAAAATTATGCTTCCTCCAACTTCCATAATACACTTTTCTAAGGTCAATTGGTGTTAGACTTCTGAGCCTAAGCACAAGAA
>CAIGRB010083010.1:0-20591 GCA_903798255.1 Fraxinus quadrangulata | reverse complement strand
AACTTTAAAATATATATATTATTTGATAATATATTGACATAAAATTATTCTATTTTTACATAATATCAAATTTTATGAAATAAAATATCATAAAACAAATTTTCAAAATTTCAAATCAAACATATTTTTTAGTTTTCTATTTTAAGAAATAATTTTCAAAATGACAAACTAAACACATTTTTAGCAATTTCAAAAAAGATTCAAAATAGAAAACTGAAATTGAATTCAAAATTTTGAAACTCAAAAGTGAAACACAAACAAATGGGCCCTTAGTTTTTACATTCTTTGACAAATTTTAACGAATTGATATAATAATCATATGTCTTGTGAGATTCATACATTTTCATTTGCACATTTTATTAATTTTTATAAATAAAAAAAATATTAAAATATTACTTTGATCCCCATCAGAAGTTTGATTCTTTTTTCAAATTGAGGAAATGTATGAATAAAAGGCAATTTGAATTCTAAAATCTGGCGATCAATTAGAATAAGATGGGTAGGCATGTTAGTTTATCAAAATTCAACTTTAGATTACCAAACCAAAACAACATTGTTGTACGTGTCTCAATTATGCGGCAATGCATTTTTTAAAGAGGACATAGCATTATACATAAAGATTGAAGGCTTTGTCAATTGTGTCAAATGTTATGTGTACTTTTATTTATCAATAGCATATTCCTTTGGGACAAAAGGAATCAACTATCATTTCATTTATGTGGTGTGGTGGTTAAGGATGATAACGAGGCGGATATGAGACGGGTCGGCAATTCTTACCCCGTCCCACCAGGTATTTTTGTTACCTTATTCCATTCTCATACCCGTTGAAAGGGGGACAGGACGGGATGGAGGCGAGGCGAGGCGAGGCAGGACGGGACATGTCTCCTTTCCCATTTATCGCTCTCATTTATTTTTTTCTTTTTCTTTTTATTTATTTTATTTTTTGCTTTTATTTTATGTTTTTACTTTGTAAATATTATTACTTTTTTATCAATTTGTTAGAAACAACTTATGTTCTCTTTAAAATATGATAAATCTATTATTTTTATTTGATAAAAAACTTAAATTTAAAATTAACTTTAAACGGGACGGGTAGCAAGGCAGGGACTATGATTCTCATACCCGTCCCGTACTCGCTTTAGGGCAATGACTCTCAACCCATCCCCTCCCATTTACCCGATTAGGCGGTAATCCCGATCCCGTTCGGGATGGGGTCTCACGGGTTTCGAGTTTGTTAGCAAAGCCTAAAACACGGTGCAACAAAACTTCTCGATGACTTTTCTCCTCCAAGATACAACAACCCAAATGTTCGTCGTATAACTCAAACAAACTTTGAACAAGTAGAGTCCAAAGCTCTACTTATAGAACACCCTTCTTTGCTCAAGAATCTCTCAAAGAAAATGAGTGAGAATGTAATAAGAGAATATGAAAGGATTACCTGATTAGGCGAGTAATCCCCGCCCCGTTCGAGGTGGGGTCTCACGGGTTTCGAGTTTGTTAGCAAAGCCTAAAACACGGTGCAACAAAACTTCTTGATGACTTGTCTCCTCCAAGATACAACAACCCAAATGTTCGTCGTATAACTCAAACAAACTTTGAACAAGTAGAGTCCAAAGCTCTACTAATAGAACACCCTTCTTTGCTCAAGAATCTCTCAAAGAAAATGAGTGAGAATGTAATAAGAGAATATGAAAGAATTATGATTGTTGTGTTGGTGATGAATGACCAATGAATGGTCCTATTTATAGGTAAAAATAGGCCACCGAAAATAAAGAGGTGTCTTAAACACATGAACATATTCAATTTACTATTCAGCTTTCATTTTCCAAACCTCCAAACTCTTCGCTTTCCTAACTTCCAAAACCTACAAACTTATTAAAAGAAAATACAATGAATGAATTAAATATGTTAAAATGCACCAACATTCCCCCACACATTTTAATATAAAATAGACAGAAAGATTACCAAGCAAATAGGGACTATTATGCATCATGAAGGGGTGCTCTGCATTGAACCTTCACTTAGCAAAACGGAATCCTTTACTCCAAAGACAATAGTGTACTCAACATTGAACTATGACTACTTAAAGGAAATAAAGAATTGCTATCCACACATAATAATCTAGGTGCTGACATGAGCTTTAATAGCCAGCACGTTACGACCTTGTGCTAATCCCAATTTCATGAGCTATTTGAAAATAAGCCCATTTCTCATAGGAAACGAATCCACCTCCACTTATGATAAGTGCGTTTTACAAACTTATTTTAGGTCACAAACATAGATTATTTTTTAAAATAAATTGGAATATAGCTTAATTCTATGCAAATTGTGTTTTGTAGGATAATAACGATGAACATGGTGGAAATTCGAAAAAGTAATGGAAAAAAAAAGACTGAAATGGAAGAAAACAAAAGTTAAGGGGCTAATGTGAAAATAACCAAAAGATAATTCGGAGGAGAGATCAAAGATGTAAAGATGGGAAGATCTAATTGGACATTGAGATGACACATTGGAAGAAGAATGAGTTGGAAAAGATGTCGAGAAAGGCAAAATGAAGTTTAAGGACCACATTACCACATCTTGGAAGTTTTTAACACTATGTGGTCGCATAGTGTTAAACATATGCGGTCGCATAGGAGCCTTCAGCGAATTCCTGGGTGCAGACCAATTCTTCTATGCTACTACATAGAAGTGTACTATGCGGTCGAATAGTATAAATTCTGGGCGAAAATTCTGATTTCCTATTTTGATTCAACCACCTATGGAAACAAATCTTGGATTGTGTATTTAAACTTTAGGGCCGTCCAGAAAGAGAGGGGCTGTATTTAGGAGATTTTCAGAGAGAAAAAGAGGATGAACACGAAGAAAAACACCACAAAGCGAAAATTAATCTCAATAATTTAATTGGGTGATGTCGTTCTTCACTTATTTTTCTGATTTTCTTCCCTCGACCATGCTGGCTAGATTAATTCTGTACAAGGACTAGATGACCTATGTAATATGAGTTTTATTTCTTAGCTTTAAATTCTTGACAATAAAAATATGTTTTGGGATATTTGAATGATTTATATGAATTTCGTTTCTCCATAATTATTGTATACGTAATTGTGTGAGTGTGGTGGCTTATTTCATGCATTCGAAAGAAAGGAAATATGTTCGACATGGTATAAATCATCATAGGGTCCGATAGATGATAGAAATATACTGCTATGCCTTGTGTGAATCTTTAATTGTTCATAAAAACTCATGTATTCTTTTATGTTCGCATTCGTCATAGAGATATAGTTGGGTCACATGTTGGAATATGTTTAACTTTAATCGAGAGAGATAGTTAAATAATTTAGGAGTATTGATTCTTCAATATTCAAACCGTGTGTCGAAATGTAAAACTAGGTTTAAAAAGATTATTGCATAGGGATTCGTGATCCTAGTACGTTCATCACATATTAGAAAATACTTCAATTTACATTCATTGCCAAATTGCATTCAGCTAATTAATTCATTTATAAATGCATATTTGGTATTAATTTAGTTACAAATTTATTAAAACAAACATTCTCATCAGTTTATAATTTCGGTTAAGGTCACGGTAATTAGAATTAGAACTAATCAATCCTTGTGGGAATGATACTTGGATTCAAAATCCATTTTACTACTTGTCAACGAACTGTACACTTCCGGTGATTTTAATTCGACATATTTTCGTACAACAACTCACATAAAGTGCTCATGTAATACTTGCACCCCATTAATAAGAACTATATATATCTCATTAAGAACCTTTGTTTTAAGAAAACTCAAACTTCTAAAAGTATTAAAGGATAAATGCACTCACACCATATGGACGATAACAATGAGATATATAAAATAAATAGTGCATTTTTTTTTGCAACCACTATAGGATTCGTTTTTCCCATTGAACCCAGTTCTCGGGATCTCTGATCACCGGGTTGGCTATCCTCATATGTGGCTCTTGTTTATATAGGCTTCAATCCCATCTCTGTCGATGTGCTCTAGATCTTTTCTCTTGACAAGGTCTTTGTTAATGAATCTAGAAGATTTCACATATTCAACATTAATGATGCCATTACTTAGATAAGATCTCAAAGTATTGTGTTTTCTCCTGATAGATCTGGATTTACAATTATAATAAAAATTATGTACTTTACCAATTGTTGCAACGCTATCACAATAAATTAACACAGATGGAACTGGTTTTTCCCACAAAGGAATTTCACATAATAAATACTTTAACCAATTTCACTTGATGATCCCAAAGCTATAAGCTCAGCTTCCATGGTTGAATTAGTAATAATGGTTTGTTTCTTAAATTTCCAACGTATAGCACCACCACCCAATGTAAAAATATAACCAGTGGTAGTGAGAGAATCTCGTGACAAAGTACATCAATTGGCATCACTGAATCATTCAGGGATACTTTTTATAAAACAAGCCATAATTTTTGGTACCGGATAAATATTTCATTAAACGCTATCTGGAATGTCAATGATGTCTTCTTGACTTGCTAGTAAATATGATAAGTACTCCTACTACATATGCAATGTTAGGTCTAGTACAATCAATTGCACAACGCAAGCTTCCAATTATGCTAGCATATTCCTTCTCATTAATCACATCATTTTCATTATTCACGGGAAATAAGTGATCACTAGAATCAAAAACAGTAGCAACAAGCTTGCAATCATAGTAATTATATTTTTTCAACATTCTATCGACATAATGTTACTGATCAAGACAAATGCGACTGATCAAGAAAAATGCCATCATATGTTTTTTATGTTTTTCATACCCAAAATAAAATTAGCCCTACCAAGATCTTTCATATCAAAATGGTTACAAAACATGATTTTTGTCTCATTTATAACATGCAAGTTTGAACCAAATATCAACAAATCATCCATTTCGAGACTAACAATGACTTGTGAATTTTCAAAAGATGCACTTATCACACTCGTTGGTTTGAACATCATTTTTAATCATGCAAGAATCAAACTTTTGATGCCACTGCTTAGGTGCTTGTTTTATGCCATATAGGAATTTATTCAGATTACACACTTCGCTTTCTTGTCCAGGCTCTACAAAGTCTCCAGGTTAATCCATATAAATTTCCTAATCTAGATCCCCATTCAAAAAGACAATTTTTACACCATCTAATGAATTTCAAGATTATAAATTGTAGCCACTGTACTCAACAATCTAATGAATGTGAGTCTTAGATATTAGAGAAAAGTATCAAAAAATCAATGTCAGCTTTTTGTTTAAAACATTTTTCAACAAGTTTAGCCTTGAATTTATCGATTATACCATTCCGTTTATATTTCTTTCTAAAGACCCATTTTCAACCAATAGTTGTACAACCCAATGGTAATTATACCAATTTTCAAGTGTTGTTGGATATTAGAGAATCCATCTCATCATTTACAACTTATTTTCAAAATACAGCATGAGGTGATGTGAAAACATCTTATAAAGAAATTGAAGTTTCCTCACTATTGAATACGTAGTAGTTAGGACCAAAATCTTTTTCAACTCTAGCTTTTTTTACTCCTTTTGGGTTCAATTTGGAATTTTTCTTGGTTTGAAAAATGAGTAGAAGAACTTGGTTCTGATAAAATGTTTTATCTTAATTCTTCACCCCCACTATATTTGGTTTTGAAAGAAAATTTATTTTTATGAAAAATAGCATCACCTGACTAAAAAATAATTTTTTTTTTTTCAAAATCTAAAAATTTGTAGGCCGTAGTATTTACTGCATATCCAAGAAAAGCATATGTGATAGTTATAACACCTAATTTTGGTATTTAGAATTTGTTAGCCTTACAAAATCTAAATAGCCCCAAATCCTTAAAAATTTCAAGTTGACTTATACCTTTTCTACAGTTTAGAAGGTGTGATTTTTGTTTTCTTGTGGGGCACTCTATTCAACACATAACATGTAGTTAAAATTGCTTCACCCTAAAGATTTGAAGAAGAAACTGACTCAATAAGCATGACATTTGTCAAATCAATCAAAGTTCTATTTTTTCTTTCAGCTACACCATTAGATGCAGGTGAGTATGTTGGAGTAGTCTCATGAATTATTCCAAAAAACTAAACAAAAGAATTAAAAGTAATAGAATCATACTCTTGGCCTCTATCACTTCTAAGTCTTTTGAATTATTTTTTTAATTGATTTTCAACCGTTGACTTATGGTTGATTTAAAATCTCAAAGTTTTGATTATAACAAACAAGTTAATGTTGTTTACTAACAAGTTGAATTTAAGTTATTATAATCTTTCAACGCATACAATGGAAAATTGATCAATGGTCATCAAAGATAAAAAACTATCCTCACAAACCGAACTTATGAAGGAAGTCAAGATCGAAGTCATGGTCAAGAGGTTAAGAGCCAAATTTCGGAGCAAGACCAAATACTTGATCGCTTAGCAAAAATATAAAGGTACTAACACTTTGTTATAGGGCAATGAATGCTTAAACTCAAAATCCCTTCATGCAATAAAAATAATTTTGTGCATTAAAAGTCATTCGTATACAATGATTTGATCAAATGTAAAAATAATTTTTAAAACTGATATTTGGACTTGTAAAACACTTTTTATCTTGAAAAGTTAGTTAAAAATACTCTCCAAAAGTCCATGCTATTCAAAACCTTCAAATCAGAACAAACGGAGGCAAAACGTGGAAAAAACCAAACTACTCCACAGTTGACCGGCTGGGAGAGGCGGTCGACCGAAAATTCCCAACGGTCCAAAATTTGACCATTTTCACCTTTGATTTTTTGTACAAATGACTACGTTGGTCATTCGGACTAGAGGCGGTCGACGTCATCCGAACTCCCAGATTTTTTTTACGGGTTGAATTATATAAATACCTCTACTTCTTGCATTCAAATGGTATTCTTAAAAAAAATCATAAGATTGAGAATTACTCGAGCAAAACTCTTTGAGCTTACATCTTTTTATTCTTCAAATATTTACTTTGAAAATTTTGGATTGATTGAATCAACTTTTGAAGATCATCTTTTCCATTAAAGTTCTCTCATCTAACACTTAAGTTTCATTCATTGCTATTTATTAAAGTGTTAGCCTATTTATTTTTTGGTACTAAATTGTGATCATATCATTTATTAAGAGAGAAGTTTCAATTTGTATAATCTACTTTCTTTGTACTTGTGGGTCGTGTTGAGGTCCCGTAAATCTCAACGTTGTAAAAGGATCGGTACTCCTTATTTGTAAGTCACCGGAAACTTTGTAAATGGTTGGATTGAACCACAAGTTAATCAACATAGTGAAATTGACATTGCTCGTGTCGGAGAGCTTGGTAACGAAGGACGTAGATCATTGTGTTGGATCGAACCTCCATAATTATATCGTTTGCATTCTCTATCATTCTCTACTTATTGCTTTCATATTCATGTTTTTTATTTGAATTAATCTATCTAGTTATAATGTGTTTGATTTTAGATTAATTTTTCGAAAAAGTTTTAAAAACCAATTCACCCCTTCTTTGTTAGCTATTCTAGAGCTATCATCAACTTCTTGGAGGAAAATTTTGAATTTATCAAAAGCATCACTTTTGTTTTTCAATAAATAAACATAAATGTATTTTGAAAAATCATCAATAAAAAAGATGAAATATCCATTACCTCAACGAATTAAAATTCCTTTAAATTCACAAAGATCAGAATGAATTAAGTCTAACAATTCGGTATTTCTTTGAACACTTATATGAGACTTCTTTGTAATTTTTGCTTGACTACAAGTTTCACATTTTTTGAATCAATTTTCAGTCTTGGAAATAATCCTAAAATACTCATGACTTCCACATATCTACTATTTATAACATAAACGATCATGCCAAAAATTGAAAAAAGAAAGCATGTAAGCAAAAGTAGATGTTGTTTTATTATTCTCAATATTCAATTTGAACATTCCATCACAAAAATAACATTTACCCACAAATAAACCCTTTTTGGTAATCACATATTGATCAGATTCCATAGTTTGTCTAAAGCCAGCCTTATTAAGAAGAACACTTGACATCAAATTCTTTCTCATTGACGACGCATGTAAAACATCTTTCAAAGTTAGCACATGTCTAGATGTGAATTTTAGTTCAACCTCGCCACTCCCAACAATCTTGATTTTGCTAGAATCACCAAGCGTGATGATTTTCTCTTTCTTGAAGGGAGTATAATTCTTGAACCAATCTTTATCATAGCAGACATGTTTATTAGCACCAGAATTTGCCCACCACCCTTCAACATACTGTACTATGTTAATGTCTGTAATCATTGCCACAAGTGGCTCTTAGTTACATTAGCATGAAGAAAAGGATGTTGTTTTTGAAATCTGCAATTTCGAGCAACATGCCCACTTTTGCCACATACAAACATGCATTTTATATTTGATTTTGAGAATGAGGGCCTTGGTTCTTATTTTTCTAGTTTGAGTTTCCCCGATTGTGAAATTTACCATAAATTTTCATATTTTTCTTTCTTGGTTTCAATTGACTATTTCTAGAAAATTGATTACTGGACAAGTGATTCTTTGTGGCAATTAAATTTACCTTCGTGCCAGAAAGTCCATTGCTTTCTTGTGTTATCAACGCATTTTGGTTCTCTATGAGAATGCGAGTGATCAAAATCTCCAGGGACATCTTTTTCTGCTTATGGCACATTGACTTTTGGAACTTTCTCCATGATAGTGGTAGTTTATCAATGAGTATAGCCACAAGAAGTTTGTCCCCAATTTTGATGTCTTCGGATCTAACCTCTACAACAATCATTTGAACATTTTGTGCTTGTTCTTCTGTTCAAGAAAATATTGTTTGTTTTAAAACCATCGCAAGTGTATGGTTCGTTAACAAGTAATAAAGTGGAATTTCGAGTTCCAGATATCATTCCCACAATGATTGATTAGTTCTAATTCTAATTAATTTGGCCTTAACCGAAATAATGAAATTGAAGTGTTATTGTGATGAAATTATAACTAAATTAATCTAATTATGCTATGATGAATGATTTAACTAAACTAAATGCAATTTATGTTGAATGTAATTTGGAGTGTTTTCTAATATGTGATGAGCATACTAGGATCACGAATCCCTAGGTAATAATATTTTTAAACCCTAGTCTACACCTTGACACACGATTCCAATATTGAAAAATCAATGTTCCTAAATTATTCAACAATCTCTCTCGAGCAATGTCAAACATATTCTCATATATGACCCGGCTATAACTCTATGACGAATACGAACATATAAGAATGCATGAGTTTTTAAGAACATTTAAAGATTTACACAAGGCATAGCGATATATTTATACCCCCTATCGGACCCTATGACAATTTTTATATGTCAAACATATTCCNCGTGCACTATAATTATGGAGAAAATAAGATCATATAAATCATTCAAATATTCAAAACGTGTTTATAATGTCAAGAATGTAAAACTAAGAATTAAAAATCATATTACAAAGTTCATCATTCTCCTAACACAAATAAATCTAGCCTAACATGGTGGAAAGAAAAAAAATCAGAAAAATAGATGAAGAACGACATCACCCCAATTAATCTTCAATTGAATCTTCGTGTTCTTGGAGTTGATATGTAATTGTATTTCGACTATATTTCATCCCTTTGGCTTCTTTCATCATCCAATTGATGTCCAACACTCTCAAATCTTCATTGTGAGATCAACACAACTTTTCAGTATTTGCAATTGAGTCCTCAAACTTTGACTTTGTTTCATTTTAATCATTTTTCGCTTGTTTTTTCGAATTTTCACCATATTCATTAGTGTTGTCCTGCAAAACACAAATTATATCGAATTAAGTTATATTCCACATATTTATTCATAATTATTCATGTTTGTGGCCTAAACTAAGTGTGTACAACGCATTTATCAACACCCCCAAACCTGTACTATTGTTTGTTCTCAAACAAAATCGTAGCTTAATTCTACATAAAACACGGTTTAACAACTTTCCGTGCCTCATGATTGGAATTCAGTAGTTAACCAAACGAACAACTTCAACAGTGCAAAGATTAAATCAATCTCCACCATTTTTATGCATAACTCGACGTGTGTGTGTGTGTGTGTAAACTCATGTAAACATATCAAATTCGTGATTGGCTCAACACCTGACCCATAGTAGTCAATTATTTCCTTAGTTCGCTCGAGAGATAGACACACCCTCAAACTTATTCTTTTCACTCAATTTTTCCGGAGTGCATCCTAAGTTGAACTTTGTTAATTCCATTCCTTACGCTCTCTCAATTTGAATAGATCTTACTATTACAAGTTCACATTTCAACAAGTCGAGATTCTCCTATATTTTTTATTGTTTTAACCTTTAAGGCTAAATTAAGTTACTTGCCTCTCATTAAAGGTATAGTTCTATTGACCGAATGTCTGGGGCGTGATCAATGTAATTGCTAATTTTTTTTTTCTTTTTTTTTTCATGACTTTTTTTTTTCAAACAAACAACATCTTCTCATTTGCTTTCTATATAACCCATGTAATGAGTTTTAGGTCGATAACTCCTAAGTTAGATGACCATAGGGTACCGAGTTTTCATTCACCCTTTCAGGCTTAATCACTCGAGTTATACAGGCTCGAAGATATATTTTTATTCACACATAGATTAGTGTAATGCCCATTTTCTTTTAGACGTCCGATTTCTAAAACTAACATCTAACTTAAAACATTCACCTCGTCTTCATCTCATTGGTTTTAGACAATCCACACAAGATAATATTTATGCATGGAATCCCTACTTATCTCAATGTTCCCCTATAACAGCTCAAAAATCTCCAAATTACTCTATAATTGGATTATGGATTAATACTATAAAGGTTATTCTGGTTTACTTACTATGTTCAACTATTTTCTAAGTAATGAACCAATTCACCAACCTAACATGTCAACCATGAGTATTGTGTATAAAGAATGTCAAGTTCACATAAACAAGCTTTGACTAATCTAATAATGTGTTATTTCCATTATTCACAGTTCAACATTATAGCCAGTAAAGTTATCAAACCCACACAAGCACACAAAATTATTATTGAAATTTAAGATAGAAAAAAAATAGATAAAAATTGTAATTTTTTTCACTCACAATCACACAAATCTGCAGTAACATGATGAATGAAAATATTCTTATCCCCAAATTTAGACAGGACATTGTCCTCAATGTTTAAAGAATAACAAAATGAAAACTGATGGCACATAAAACTAACGACAAATTCACATAAAAATGAAGAAATGGGGCCAGAAACACTTACCTGATACATGGAGATGTGAATTTGAAGATGATGGAGGAAGAAAGGTTTGGACCATGCATAGACTATTTGTGTCCTGTAGAGATGATAAATGACTCAATATGATTAAAAATTATCAAAAATAAGAAAAATTCATACTCTGATGCATAAAATAAAATAAATAAAAGGATAAAATTGTTGGGTTGCCTCCCAACCAGCACTAGTTTATAGTTTATATTTTAACTTCACGTAGGTAAGTTCATGGTGATTCAAATTGAAGAATTTCACCATTGCACTCTTTGCAATTTCCAATTTCTAGTTTTGCATCCTCTTTTAGCTATCCAAACTTTGAATTCACTGTTTTCATTTCTACCAAGCAATCCTCCAAATTTTGATTTTCTTTTCTGGCATTTTTGTTGAATGGATAGTTTGTCTTCATTGATACACTAACATTCTTCGAGGGGTAATGGTTGTTTGAATGGATTATATAATGTAAAAACTTCTTGATCCTCCTCTACCCTCAAGATGAGTTCACCTATCTCCATATCAATCAAGGTTTAACATGTTAAGAATGGTCTTCTCAAAATTATTAGAATGTTCTTGTCTTCTTCTATGTCTAAAATAAGAAAATCTCCTTGGATTTTTTAGCTTAGGAGGCAGTTTCTTTTGTAATCTTGCACCACTCTCCTCTGTCAATTCCACCGTTTCAAATTATGGAAGCTTTTTCTTCTTTGATATCATGTCCTTCAGAAATTTTGCATAGTTTGGAATTTGTCTTATGGTGTCTATGAACGGGATATTAATGTGGAGTTTCCTCAGTACATCCAGAAACTTCTCAAATTGTTGGTCTTGCTGGTGTCTCTTCAACCTTTGTGGGTATGGAATAGGAGGCTCGTAAGGATTGATAGGACCAGTTGCCTTAACCCGTGGTGTATCTGAACTCTCTTTAGTAGGTGTCTCGATTGTCTGTTCAGTTTGCTATGGGAGCTTTTTCTTCTTTGATATCATATCCTTCAAAAAATTTCAATAACTTGAAATTTGTCTTATTGCATCTATAAATGGAATATTAATGTGGAGTTTTTTCAGTACATCCAGAAACTTCTCAAATTGTTGGTCTTGCTGGTGTCTCTTCAACCTTTATGAAAATGGAATAGAAGGCATGTAAGGATTAATAGGAACAGTTACCTTAACCCATGGTGTACCGAACTCTCTTTAGTAGGTGTCTCTATTGTCTATTTAGTGTGTTCCACTTTCTCCTCATCTGAAGAAGGTATTGTATCTTTAGTCGCGGCAGGTCTCTTGACTTGAATTTACGGCAATTGCACTCTACTCCTAGTCGTGATTGTATACATAGATGGATCGTTAATTCTTTCATTCCCCAAAACTCGTATGGGCATTACCCGTTCCCTTGGATTAGTCTCAGTATTACTTAGCAGGGTACATGGTACTTTGCATGTCATAGAAAGTGCAATTTGCCCAACTTGAGTCTCCAGGTTTTTAATAGCAGTACCCTGATTTTGTAAATTTGTTTCAGCCTTTCTCATAAATTGGTTAGTTGTTTCCATGTATTTATCCGTCTTTTCCATGAGTTTTGCAAACATCTCCTCCAAGTGGGGTTTCATTTCCTGCTGAAACTGCCTTTAAGCTCGGTTGTGATTTTGATTTCCACCCCAAGAGAAATTTGGAAGATTTCTCAATCCGAGATTGTAAATGTCAGAATGGGGGTTGTTCTGTTGATGTCTTCCCCATTATGCAAAATCCATTTGTTCCATACTTTGCACTAGAATAGGACATTTTGATGTGTTATGATCTGCTCCACACTCCTCATAATTCAGCTTTCTTGCTTGTGTTGCACTTGTAGGTTGTGATATACTCTCCACTTTGTGAAATAAAGAGTCAATTTTAGCAGATGGGACTGAGTAGGTGTCAACCTCGTAGATTTCAGCTAATTTCTTTGTACCCACACGCTCAGAGGACCACATAGCTGAAGTGTTGCCCATTCTCTCAAACAATTCCCATGCTCCATCAATAGTTTTTGTAATTACGGAGCCATTGGATGATGAATCCACCATGCTCCTGAAAGAAGGAAGCAGCCCTTTGTAGAAAAATCTGATCTTCATCTTTCTGTCGAACCCATGTTTAGGACATTTCCTCGGCATGTTTTTAAACCTATTCCAAGCCTCATCAAATGACTTAGACTCACCCTGACTGAAGATTGATATTCCGTGCCTCATTCTTGCTACTTTAGCTGGTGAGAAGAATTAAGTGCAGAATTTATGAGTCACATCATTCCAAGTAGTTATGCTCGCCACAGGAAGTGAATCCAACCAATCGAGTGCCTTATCCCATAGGGTGTGTGGAACAACCTCAGCCTGATCGTCGCATCTTCTGATATTTCTTGGTACCTAAAGTGTTGACACATATTCAAGAACCGGGATATATGTGTGTGTGGATTTTCATTTGCCAACCCGTAAAATTGATGCCCATTTTGGAAGAGTTGGATGATGTTAGTTTTTAGCTGGAAGTTCGGCTGTTTGAATGGGGGGTACACAATACTGGATTGACTTTGGACGACAAACATTGACAAGAAATCCCCAAGTAAGGTATTCCCGTCATCTTCTTCCTCTACATTAGTTGGAACTAATTGTTCGTTTTGCGTGTCAGCCATTTGTTGTACTACTCTTGCTTTTCTTTGCCTACGATGGAAGGTACGCTCAATTTCTAGATCAACTGGAATCAAGTCATCGTCAAGTGACCTTCGCATACAAGACCTGACAAAGAATCAAAAGTAGTACTTAGATAAATTATTAAAAAGAAAGAAAAATTACAACTGAAACAGAAATAATTAAAAATAAACTAATATTCTAATTAGTATCAAAATAAATAGAATTAAACTAAATTCAATCCCTGATAACAGCGCCAAAAACTTGTTCACGAATTTATTGTTTGTTTTAAAACCACCGCAAGTGTACGGTTCGTTAACAAGTAATAAAGTGAAATTTAGAGTTTTAGATATCGTTCCCACAATGATTGATTAGTTCTAATTCTAATTAACTTAACCTTAACCGAAATAATGAAATTGAAGTGTTGTTGTGATGAAGTTATAACTAAATTAATCTAATTATACTAGGATGAATGATTTAACTAAACTAAATGCAATTTATGTTGAATGTAATTTGGAGTGTTT
Organism: Fraxinus quadrangulata; assembly: GCA_903798255.1. Classification (NCBI taxonomy): domain Eukaryota; kingdom Viridiplantae; phylum Streptophyta; class Magnoliopsida; order Lamiales; family Oleaceae; genus Fraxinus; species Fraxinus quadrangulata. The sequence continues at coordinate 6,112 of CAIGRB010083010.1, read as the reverse complement.
TCTAATATGTGATGAGCGTACTAGGATCACGAATCCCTAAGTAATAATGTTTTTAAACCCTAGTTCTACACTTTGACACACAATTGCAATATTAAAAAATCAATATTCCTAAATTATTCAACAATCTCTCTCGAGCAATGTCAAACTTATTCTCATATATGACCAAACTATATTTTTATGATGGATGCGGACATACAAGAATGTATGAGTTTTTATAAACACTTAAGATTTAAATAAGGCATAGCGGTATATTTATATCACCCTATCGAACTTTATGATAATTTATATATGTTGAATTTATTTTCACTTCTTTCGAATGCATAAAACAAATCACCAAACTCACATAATTACCGTGCACTATAATTATGGAGAAAATAAGATCATATAAATCATTCAAATATGCAAAACGTGTTTATAATGTCAAGAATGTAAAACTAAGAATTAAAAATTATATTACAAAGTTCATTGATCTCCTAGCACAAATAAATCTAGCCTAGCATGGTGGAAAGAAGAAAATCAAAAAAATAGATGAAGAACTACATCACCCCGATTAATCTTTGAATCTTCGTATTCTTGGAGTTGATATTCATGTTCTTGCCTATTTTCTCTCTCAAAACTCTGATAAAATCTCCTCTCCACACGTTCGGGATGGCTCTCGGGTTTAAATACGCCGCTCAAGATTTGTTTCCATAGGTATTTGACTCGAAAAAGGAAACTAGAAAATTCTTGCCGAAAAATACCCATGCGGCCGCATAGGTATGAACCATGCTACCACATGGTTCATCCAAATGAAGCATTAGGAGTCCATGCATGGTTTTGTACGACCGAAAGGAAGCTCTACCATGCGGCCGCATGGTAATACTTTTTTTTTCCACCGAACAGCTTTCAGTATTTTGGTCATATCTTTATCTCCTGATATCCAATTGAGGTGATTGAAAATGCATTGGAAAGCTTACTTAAAGAGATACAAATATTTGAGAAATATAAATCTTCAAATTGACTTCTATATCATAAATGAGTCTCAAACTAAAACTGAAAATTCGAAGCATAACTTTTTCGTTTTGAAGTTGATATGTGATAGTACTTCAACTATATTTCATCTATTTGGCTTCTTTCTTCATCCAATTGATACCCAACACTCTCAAATCTTCATTGTAAGATCGACAAAACTTTTCTATATTTGCACTTGAGTCCTCAAACTTTGATTTTACTCCATTTTAGTCATTTTCGCTTATTTTTTCGAATTTCCGTCATATTCATCAGTATTGTCCTGCAAAACACAAATTATATCGAATTAAGCTATATTCCAATATTTATTCACAGTTATCCATGTTTGTGGTCTAAACTAAGTGTGTACAATGCACTTATCATCTTCCACAGATTTTCCATCCACCATATGATAGCGAAGAAACGACTAACAGCATATTTCTTTCCGCCAGCTTTCTTAGTATCATATTTATTATGTAAATATTTCCACATTTTCTTTGCAAAGGATTAAGTAGTATTATAGTAATCATTAAAATTATCTGCTAGCAATTCAAGATAGACCACCTACAATTATACTCATCTTTATTATATTTTTCTACCTTCCATTAATGAGTTTGAAGTTCCTCTTCGTTCATATTGTTGGTAGAGACCTTGTTTAGATTATTCTCAGTGAGGATATAAGATACTTTGAGAAGGCTAAGGCAAAACATGACTTTGCTCTTCCATGGCTTGAAATGGGCTCCCTTAAAATGAAAGGGTTTGTTGAGATCTCCGATGTTGTCAACGAGCTTCTCAGGTGCTAACTCCATTTGTTTGAATCTCCCTAAAATTGTTGGTGAAATTTCAATAATAGAAAATTGAGTTATAAAATAAATAGGAAAATAAATTGGACAGACTGAGGCACATATATTTCGCTATCTTTAAAGAGATTCAAGCCCTCTATGATTGGCAAAGCCTAAAACATAGTACAATAGAACTCTATGACTTGTCTCCTTCAGGATACAACAGCACGATTGTTCATCATATAGCTCAAACAAACTCTGTACAAGTAGTTGTGTCCAAAGCTCAACTAAAAGAACACCCTTCTTTGCTTAATAATCTCTCAAAGAAAATGAGTGAAAGTGTAATAAGAGAAGATGAAAGAATTGTAATTGTTGTGTTGGGGATGAACAACCAATGAATGATCATATATATAGGTAAAAATAGGCCACCCAAAATAAAGAGGGGCCATAAACACATGAATGTTACATATTCAATTCCCACCTACTCACCTTTCACTTTCCAAACCTCCAACCTCTTCACTTTCCTAACTTTGAAATCTACAAATCAATAAAAGAAAATACAATGAGTGAATTAAATATATTAAAATGCACCAACATACACGAATCTGGGCATGGATATATTTCCTTGTATTTTAATGATTATAAATTGTTCCTTCATTGCATTAATGTCCACTCATTGGATTACACGTGTCGTAATAGATACATTAAACTGGGTTGAACATGTTTAGCCTATAAGAAATAAGAAAATATTTAATGTACATACCCAACTTACATTTATATCATCAGACATGTTCAACCTATAAAACATAAAGTTGTACTACATGTACATAATATGTTTATATAATGGTTTACATATACTTGATATATTGAGAGGATTATGCTACTTGTACATAAAAATGGAACATAAGAGAATTACATAAAATGATGTGGAGTGCAAAATTGGAAGAAAAAGTTGACTGTATTTTAAATTAAAAAAATTGTAGAGTACCATGTGGCATAATGTAATCCATTATGTAAACACTTACGTATATGTAGCAAAATTCATACTGGGATATAATTGTATCAGAATTTCTTCTACCAAATAAAAAAAAACATTTTCACTTCCTTTTTGATACCTCATCTATACGTAAATTATTATGTAACTGCTTATATACAAGTAGAATTATTCTAAAAAATGTACACATGAGTTAAATTTTGATAGAATTGATGAAGCTAAGATTAACAAGGATGAGACAGTTCTGAATAATTATATTCATTCACACATAATTACATTGAATGTGATACAAATTTATATTGATATTTGGAGTGGTGAGCAAGTAAGAATCATAACCAATTGTTTGTGCAATACACGTGAGAATATATTACAGTTATAACAGTAAAGCTTGGACCACAGGTGCACATTAGCATCAGAAGTAGGAAGGTGAATTCTGCCAGCCTTCACGTGAACAGAATTGGTAATCCTCAGGTGTAAGTGCTCAATTTTAACATTCTCCCTCAAGCTGGAGTTTATTCTTTAACTCCCAGCTTGTTCTTTAAGAATAGAAACCTAGTTTGTGAGAGGGGCTTGGTAAGCAGGTCATCAATTTGATTAGACGATGGAACATATTGAATGTTTAGCTTTCCTTCAAGAACTTTGTCCCTGACAAAGTGTATATCCAGCTCAATGTGCTTAGTTCGGGTGTGGTAGACAGGATTTGAAGCTAAAGAACTTGCACTAAGATTATCACACCAAAGTATTGGAGGAGAAACAGATTGTAATTTGATTTCTTTGAGCAGTGATTCAATCCAAGTTATTTCAGCTGCTATTTGTGCTAAAGCTCTATATTCTAACTCAGTGCTGGACCTAGCCACAACGTGTTGTTTCTTCGAAGACCAGGCCATCAATGTGTCTCCTAAGTAGATACAATAACTAGTTGTCGACCTTCTATCATCAGGGCATGATGCCCATTCTACATCAGCAAACCCAGTAATATGAATTCTGTCAGTCCTTTGAATCCATAATCCTTGATCAATTGTCCCCTTTAGATACCTAAAAATTCTCTTAACTGCCTTCCAATGAACATCTGAAGGTGCTTGCAAAAACTGACTCATTTTATTAACTGTAAAGGTTATATCAAGCCTTGTGTGAGCTAAGTATTGCAACCCGCCTATAGCACTCCTATACAGAAAGGGATCTGCCATTTTTTCATCATCGCTTCTGGAGATGATCTTGCCTACTGTCATAGGTGTTGCATATGGTTTGACATGTTCTAGATTAAATCTTTCCAATAGGTCTCTTATGTACTTGACTTGAGTAGAGTAGGCTTTAGATTTCCTGCTGTATATTGTACTCTTTGCATTGAGTAGAATATGCTTTAGATTTAAAAATACCTATTTTACTTCTAGTGATCATAGGATGTTCTGGAGCCTAGTTTGTCTGTTCTGTCACTCTTAAATGCACCTCATCATTCACTTCAGTTTGATCTACCTGAGCACTTAATGTTCCTTCTTGAGTTTCAATGTAAAGACCTTCAGTATTAGTCTCTGTATTTTCATTTCCAGTTCCCTCAGTCATCACATTTTCAGCCAATTGGTTGATCAAGACTATAAGGTGTTATTGTTGGGGTTGCATCATGATGGACTTTATCAGTTGAGCGAGTTGGGCTACAGTTTGAAGGAGTATGAAATGGTAGATAATAGATGACAGTTTCAGAGTTCTTTGAATTGTTTCTTTCATTGAGAAAACCAGATTGAAAAGGAAACTCTTTCTCATTAAAAACTACAAGCCTGGATATGTACACTTTTCCTGTTTGACTAAGACATTTGTATCCTTTGTGAGAGTTACTAAAACCAAGAAACACACACTTTGTGGAATGAAAACTGAACTTATGTTCTTGATATAGTCCGAGACAAGGGAAGCAGGCACAACCAAAAGGTTTTGAGTGACTTATAGTCTAATTATTCATTATTTAGAATTTGATATGGTGCTTTCATTTCAAGAATGGGTGTAGGTAGTCTGTTGATCAGAAATGTGGTTGTATGAAAGGCTTCCCACCAATAATGTAAAGGCATGTTTGCTTGAGCGAGGAGGGTCAACCCAGTTTCTGTTATATGTCTATGTTTTCTCTCAGCTCTCCCATTTTGAGCTGAAGTATGAGGACAAGACAAACGCATTTCAATCCTAGATGTTGAAGCTAAGTCAGTGAATGCTCTGAATTCACCTTCCCAATCAGATTGAAGAGTTTTGATTTTCCTACCAAACTTATTTTCGACCAAGTTTTTGAACTGAATGAATAGACTTAATGCATCAGATTTATTTTTCATGGGATATATCCATGTATATCTACTGTGGTCATCAATGAAGATGACGTACTATCTAAAACTTGAGGTTGAATTTATGGGTGCTAGACCCCAGACGTCTGAGTGAATCAAATCAAGAGGAAAAAAGGCATGTGAATCAAATAGTTTGAATGGCAAGGAATGTGATTTACCAAGTTGACAAGCATCACGTGATTGATTTCATTAGCATTGAGTTTTTCATTACAATGTTTGAATACTTGTGACATCACAGAAGCAGTAGGATGTCCAAGTCTCATATGCCACTGTTTCAATCTTGACTCATTTTCAGGAATATTTTTGGACAATTTGGACTCGGCAATGAATGTTGTGGATTTCAACTTATTGAAGTGTTGACATTGACTGACTAACTGTTGATAGGTAGACCTTTTGGCTTGACTTGGTTGCTCAACTAGATAAAGTCCATCCTTAAGCTTCCCTTCCAGCAACACCTCATTCGTTTGTTTGTCCTTCACAACACAGAAATCATAATGAAACTCCATAAATACATTATTATCAGATGTTAATTGAGACACACTTATCAAATTTTTCTTGATTGAAGGTACTAGCAGTACATTACTGAGAGTCGGTGATTTGTCATTCAGTGTGCTTAAGTGATTGGTACCAATATGTGAAATGTGCAGTTTATTACCATTACCAACAATAAGTTTCTCATTACCACCATATTCATGTGCCTCAGACAAGTTCTTCTTCTCAGAGGTTACATGGTTGCTGGCTCCTGAATCTGCAAACTAAGACGGATCTCCAATGGCGATCCACACAGAGAACAAGAATGACGGCTAGGGTTTCTTTTCTTGTGCTAGCAAGAATAATAATAAAAAATCTCTGCAATTCTCAAACCCTAGTTGCATATTAATATGAGTCCAAATGGGCTCGGCCCATCTCTTAAACTTAACCCGGTCCAATATTTAATTAATCAAATTAATTAAATCTGGTCCATGAATTAATTAATCCAATCAATTAATTCGGGCCTATTAATAAGTAACCCAATTAATTAATTATCCAAC
>CAIGRB010082997.1:77294-88422 GCA_903798255.1 Fraxinus quadrangulata | reverse complement strand
AGTGGTTTCCCACAGACGGCGCCAATGAAATAATCACAATTTACCACCACGACAATGATGACGTGTGGGGTGTTCCGGCTGCTCCGATCAACGAATGTTACCTGCAAAATGAGGTCGGGGCTTTCTTCCCCGTTGTATCTCCGGTGTGAGAATCAGTTGATGCTTAAAGGGAATAAGAGAACAGTATATTGAGAGTTCAAAAGTTCGGGTTTCAAGAAAACTACCATTTTTTGTACCTTGGGGTATTTATAGGCGCTTGGAGATATGACCCCGTCTCCGGATTAGTTGTACCACGTGTCCCACGTATACATTCTCGGCTTCCCCCACGTTCTGGAGTGGTGACCCCCACTTATCCGACAGTTGGTAATACCCACGTTCTCTGGGGGGTGGTTTTTGCCCATTTCATTGTCATGTGTATCCGTAGTGTTGGCCTCACGATGGCAGGTGACTTAGGGGAAAGTAGAGAGCCTCATCGGGTGGACGGTCGTACACGGTAGGGGTCGACGGCCTCATGGCGGTAGGCAGCCCTATGGGAGTGGACTGTCTCACCGGGTGGACGGTCATACGCGGTTGTCGCGGGGCGTATCCCTAGATTGTCTCAATCTGAATTGATCACTTGAAATAATTATTAATGCTATCTATTATCAAATCTAAATAAGATTAATGACTTATTTAACAAAATTAACTTAAGTGATAAAAGTGGGATTTCGCTTGTAGTTCAGTAACCGTTGATGAGATTAACCCTTTATACTTTTCTAAAACACACACCAGACACAATTGCATGTTTATGTAAAGTTTCAATACAAAGCGAGGACATCGGCGCCAAAGTATCATCTTGGATGGCTACCTTTTCATGAACCCATGTACTCTATTTTTTCCTTCTCTCTCAACAAGTGTGTTATATATGATTTTCGGGTTCGATTTCATTAATGGCCCCTGAGGTTTGATTGAGGAATACTATTCAGTACTACTGATGTCGAGTACTAGTTTAGATAGCAATTATTTGACATTAAATAATAGCTTCACTTAATTGAATGTATCAAGTGTAATCATCTAAAGTAATATTTAGCATAACTGGTACTAATTAATATCATTATTAGTTTAATTTTGTGTCATTTTGTCAACTGAACTTTACAAAATATTTGAATAATATTGTATTTGGATCATATTGGTCGAATAATTTGGGTCTTTTTTAAAAGGAAATCCTATGAACCTATGTGCCAAGTTGTCAAACCGTTAATCCAAATAAGATTTTCCAATTGAAAAATAAACACCATATTAGAATAATGGTTTGATTGAACTTTCAATGTATATTTACGTTATTAGTCTAATAAAATTAAAGTTCAATTAGGGGGATGGGAGAGACATAATTCACTAATGGTCATATAACTTTTGAATTAGTGTAAAACCTTAATTTATTTCAGACTCATAACCTCATTTCATAATATAATTTAGTAAGAGCACTCCTTCATTTGGAGTTCATTTCTAATAGAAAATCATATGTGTTCACGTGCCAAGTCGTTTAACCAAGTTCATCTCCGATTTTCTGTTAAAAAATAGTCTTCAAATTAATATAACTCAAATATTTTATAAAGTTCAATTGTGCGTATGGAGTATATTAATGTTTAGTATTAATTATTAATTAAATTAAGCCAATATTTTAAGAACCAAATGAGCCTTAATTTTGAAGAGTAAGCCTCGCCTCCTGTCTCCCAAAAACGGGCTGTCATGATTTTTTGGAGATCAGTTGGCATGCCGCAACCCAAGCAGATTCTCACACGCCTTAATAAAACCATTTCACACCCACTTGATTTTTTAATAATGTTATTTCTTATCATAGATCACCATCATCATACTATTTGACAACATAGTAAATTAATGGAAAAAAATTATAATTACAAATGTTTCAAATATAATTTCAAAAATAACAAGTTCATAAAAAAATTTCAAAAATCAAGTGGTCATATTTTGTGACATTTATTAAAATGCTGTAACCAATAATTTAATTAACATGTCACGACTATAATATTACACAATTTATGATCACAGTGATGTACCAGTCACAAATCACACAAGGTCACAGTTACATAAGACAAAATTTGTTACTCACAAATTACAAATTTAGGGCTTGTTTGGGAGGGATTTTAATTGGATTAAAATTGAAAATATAGCCGTTATTGGGTCCCACTCGTCTAATAAAAGTCAACAAAAATGACTATTTTTTCAATTTTAATCCAATTAAAATCTCTTCCAAACAAGCTCTTAATCGCCAATCACATCTTAAATATGTCACAAATTATTCAATTAACTGGTCACGACACTATTCATCCCACCCACCTCACTTCATTCCGCTATAACATCTTCAGCACCACCCAAATCGTAGCCACCACAAATCCACAACCATATGTACCCCAAATCCACCACCACCAAAAATATTGAGGTTTTCATTTAAAAGGCCTAGTCAAATCAATTATTAGTTTAAAAGAGTCCAACAACAATGTTTTTTAGTTAGAAGGCCTAAAGATACCAAAAAATGAAAAATACAATTTGTAAATGATTAAAATATCCTTGTATACCATTATTGCCCTAATTCCTCTTTTATATTTCTATTTAGCTCGAAATCAATTTTGGGCTCCATTTCTTCTTGCATTATTTTTTTTTGTTTTTTCTTGGTTGGAGGCAGCCTATGTTTTGTAAATCTTAGATTACTAGAATTCATATGCATATAATGGAAGTAATTTTTATATTCATTTCTTATTTGTGTGTACCCATGGAGGTTATGGCATGACTGGAAATGCCACTACTCTTGTTGGTCCAAGGATGGTGAATGTTGGAGCTTTGTTTACATTAATCTCGCCCAAGCTTGCAATTATTGTTGCAGTTGATGATATAAATTCTGATTTTAGCATTAATAAAGGCACAAAGTTCAATATCTTCTTGCATGATACAAATTGCATTGGGTTTCTTGGAACTGTTGAAGGTAATAATTGTACATCTCGTGAATGCAGTAAGTGCAAGAATAATGGTCATATACTCATTCCACTTGAAAGGGCCAAACAGCTCGTAGTGATCCGTAATTTGCGAAATATTGTTGTGACATGTAGCTTTATTATTTTGTACTTATTTGAATCAACAAATGATTGATTACATTTTATAATAATTGTACTGTCAATGTCATGATATTGAAACGACAATAAAATCATTTATTGCTTCTTTATGATGTTATTGTTTTGTACTATTGGAACGACATTGAAGTCATTTTATATAATTGTGGTTAGGTTTTCACCTTACAAATATCGTTTTATTTTTCTACAAACAAACAACTTTTATATGGTTATTTTTTGGAATTACACAAATGTTGTTATAGTTGTTACATATGTCGTTCCAATACGAAAAATTTACTGCTTTACATAACGACATTCAGTTCGTTTTTGACAAACAAAACGATTTTGATATCGATCTAGTACAAGAATTTTACAATTCACATAACGATATTGAAGTCGCTCTAGACTAACAAAATGACATTAAAGCTGTTACGCCAAAAAAGTGTACGGTGCTTGATGAAAGTTATTGTGCACGCCACCTATAGTTTAGGAAATTGACATTTTGGTCCCCAAACTTTCATACTTTGTTTAGTCGAGTCAATTTCTCTTGAAGTTTTAATCGCTTTTCTAATTTCACCTAATTAATTCCATAAGATCTTCAATAGTTGTTTCATGTCTCGGATCAATTATTAGAAACTTACAACTTAGTCCTCAAATTTCAAAAAGTCTATAAAATGACTTGTATCACATGTATCAATTTAACATAACGACACTGGCATCGGTCCATTACAAATTTATCGTCATTGAAATTCTTCCAATTCGAAACATATTTACAACGATAGTGATATCGTTTCTTTTCAAATGTAAAGACAATGATAGCGTTCATCAAAATGCCAAAATAACAAAACAACATTGAGTTCGTTCCAGGACAAATTTGACGTTAATGAAGTCGTTCCAGTTCAAAACATAACTGAAACGATTTTGATGTCATTTCAATTCAAAACATAACTCTCTGATGGTAAACAACTCAGAGGCGTACACGCCAACTAAATTTTTTTTGGGTTAACGTTTAGGTCCCCAAACTTTCGTCCTTCGTTCAACAACCTATGCGATATAATAATCATTTTATATAACATTGTATTTATGATATAATAATCATTTTATATGAAAAGAAATTGTTTTATGTCGTTGTATTTATGATTTAAATTGGAACGATTTCAAACTGGTCATATTTGTACTAAAACGATATGAATGTTATGATATTTCGTGGGTTTGATGCATTACAATATCATTATTGTTTTAGTATAATTTCGATGACATTGATATTGTTTCAATTTAAATCATAACTAAAATGACATAAAAATCATGTTAGTTTTATATAAAATGATAATTATATCGTTTATGCTAAAAACGATGATTCGACCGTTCATGACCATCCGATATGCATCGATGACATATATGAAATGATCGAAATAGGTCCTCAAGTGGGTTTGATCCCATTCAAAAGAAACTATGGGAACATTTGTGTTCTAATGATTGTATACAACATTCGAACTATTCCGATAAGAAGAAAGTATTTTCGTTCGTTCTTTCTAAACCATTCGAGTGGTTGATACCCAATTGATGACATCTTTTGATCGTCCGACGTATGGTATGTTAAGGCATACCGGGTGGCTGTGGACACTCAAATTGTTGCTTTTAGCCAGAACGGTATAATTATCATTTTATATGAAAGGAAACGATATTTATATCATTGCAATTATGATTTGAATTGAAACAATTTCAAACTCGTTAAATTTGTACTAAAACGATATGAATGTCGTTATGTTATTTTATGGGTTTGATACATAACGATATCATTATCGTTTCAGTACAATTTTAGACGACATTAATATCGTTTCATTTTAAATCATAACCAAAACGACATATAAATCGTGTTAGTTTATATAAAACGAGAATTATATCGTTTCTACTAAAAACGATGATTCGACCGTTCATGACCACTCGACATGCCTCCGACATATGTAAGACGATCGAATGAGGTCATCAAATGGGTTGATACTGCTCGAACGGCTCAGAAAGAATGAATAGAGGCATTTTCTTTTCGTCGAAATAGTTCGAAGGTGTTAGGCAACTATGGGAACACAAATATTCTCATAGTTTTTTTTTAGTGAAATTGAACTCACTTGATAACCTGTTTCGATCATCCTACATATGTCAGAGGCATGATGAGCGGTTGTGGACGGCCGAATCGTCCTTTTTATTCAAAACAATATTATTATCGTTTTATATGAAAAGAAACTATTTCAATTTCATTGCAGTTATGATTTGAAATGGAATGATCTCAATTTCGTCAAATTTGTACCTCAACAACTTGCATGTTGTTATGTTATTTCGTGGGTTTGATACATAACGATAGAAATGTCGTTAACTACTAAAGAAACAATTTTAATGTTGTTGTAGTTATGATTTGAACTGAAACGATTTCAATCTCGTAAAATTTGTATTGAAACGACATGAATTCCATGGGTTTAATACATAATGATATAATAAACGAAACGATATCAATGTCATTGTAGTTATGATTTGAACTAGAACGATATCAATGTAGTAAATATTGTTTTGAAACAATATGGATGTCTTTATATGCGTGGTCCATGCCGATGTGCTCGCGCCTATGAGTTGTTCACCTCCCGAGAGCAACTTGTCCCTTAGACGTGTGTTCATAACACCCTAAGTGGCGCATGCGGTGCAAGTTTTTTTTTATCGAAATGACTTCTATGTCGTTTAATTAATCTATAACGACTTCAATGTCGTTATGAAAAGTAGTAAAGCAATGGGTATTTGATACGAAAACGACATCAATACATTTTGTATCCCAGGAATGATTTCAAAATCGTTATGTTAGTCAGTGCAATTTTTGTGTTGAAACGACATCAAAATCATTTTGTGTTTTAGAAATGATTTCAATGTTATTATATGAATGAGTGCATTTTTGTACTGGAACGACATCAATTTCATTTTGTGTCACATGAACGAAGTCTATATCGTTATGTGAAGCAGTATTTATATTATGAAGTAATGAGCTAATGTCATTTTATTGGTCATGGAATAATATCATTATCCTTGACATGTACGATATTTAAATTTGATAGGTTATAAAGGCCTGAAAATATGTAGATTTCAATTACATTCAATATCATTAATCATCACAATTGCAAATGCACTAGCAAGTTGCTACACAACATTCTCAAAATATCAAGTAATCTACACAAAGAAGATGAAGTAGATATACAGCATTCTTAAACCATCAACTACTCTAGATAAACAGAACAAACTACAGAACTATATCAAACATCAATAAAAGTAGCAAAAAAATAATCTAATTCTTGAAGTCCTATGCCTCAGTCTAAGAATTGATAGAAAGCAGCTCTCCTAAAATTTGTTCTTCATAGCACTGCAAAATACAAAACAATTACAAATATTAGAACAAGTGATGATAATAAAGCACAAAAGAACAAGATGCATAAGATGTATAAATCAAGTTAAGTACATAGATTTTTGATAAGAAAAAAAGAAATTTTGTACAGATTGCAATCACTGTAGTACTTCACAACAAAAAAGTTCTATTAACATTTTGCTAATGCAATTACTAGTTTTATAAACAAATGTGAAATCATCAGGAAAGATTATGCTTCATTTTACACATTCCTTGATAGTTTAACGAGAGGAATTAAGTCTAATTCCAAGCACAAACTTCTATTTTTTCCTCAAAACTTAGAAGACAAAACATCAAATCCGGTAAGAGTTAACACATTGAAGCCTCGTGTCACTTTCAACTCACATACATATTTGGGAAATGAGTAAAAACAATGAGCCTCAAGTCACTCTCAACTCTCATACATATTTGGAAAATATATCTATTATCTCATTTTCAACTTGCTCTTTTGTTTATATCTCATCCTATCAAATAAGCATTACATTGCAGAGCAAGTACAATATCAATTTTGAGCCTCATTTTAAGTACATATCACTCTCTGAAAAGTTTTACTCTAATGTGTAAGGTAAGCTCATATGGTGAAGTTGCCATTTTCACCAAAATCGGCAATAATATTTCAAATGGTATTTATCATTGCATCCTTGTGAAGGAAATGCAAGACTTTGCACATCAATTGCCAGAAAATAATAATAAATTCTAATGACTTTTTCTTAAAATAAAATTGAGAAAGATAGTCAAGTGGGAACTAAAAAACAACATCATTGAAAAGCAAGAAATAGAGCCTAATTTTGGGAAAAAAAAAACTCACAAATGGCTTCCACAGATTATACTTGAGAGGCGGCAAGTTCTAAAGACAAAGAGAAAGTCACAAACAATATCATCAAGAACTCAAGAAAGATATTGGCATAAAATAGTTGTTGCATAAGGAAAACTACTATCATAAACTAACAAATTTGAAAATTAAATTCTAAAGAGCTAGAAGCTGAGAAGCCTACTTCCTAGATCGGTCCTACTTCGTTTATTTGAGACTGTTTGTACCACTGTCAAATCGAGTCAGAAACAAATAGAGCCCAATAGAATTAAAGAATGTTTTTAAATAAACGTCTGATATTACCTCCAAAAATTGGTAATGTTGCTAAGGGGTGATTAATACATCTCCCTTTTTCGATCATAAGCGTAGGTTACAAACCTTCTTCGACTCATTTGCTGTTTCGACCTGCCATTGCTACTCAGTAAATTACGCAAATATTTAAAAACCCAACATACAACTCAAAAATCAAAGGATGAAATAGTTCTCTCTGCGTCAGAGAGAGGGCAAAGAGAGCATTGTGCTAGAATAGTCCTCATTATGCCTTTTTATTATTATTGTTTTACAATAATTCTCATAATTGGCAAAGAGATTCTTTACTGGCACACACTCATTATTTCAAATTGTTTGATTGTTCGCTTCTGATTTGAATTTATACCTCCAAACTAAGCAAAAGAAATCCTAATTTACACATAAATGTACCCAGTGTTACATTTACAAATATTAAAAAAAAAAAAAAAAAAGACAGAAAATCTGGGATGTGCATGTTCAACACTATAAAGAATGATTACCTCCTCCACTTACTCGGTTGATTTAATAAAATTTGAAACCAATTTCTTGGCTTTTTGAAGCTTTTCTTCTGGATAATGTTTCAGCCTCAAGCCAATTTCACAATACTCGTCAACCTTTCTTTCCTCTTTTTACTGCCTCTCATACGATTCCTTCTTCTTTTTCCCTCTGCTTAGCTTGCGAATCCTACATGACATAAAGGAAGAAGATATGTTCGATTTGGTTGGTGAAACCTGAGTCTGAGGGGAAAGGAAGAAGATAGGTTTGATTTGAGAATGGAGACGTAACCAAATCCCTTTTTCAATTTTCAATTTGGGGATAAATAGTTTTGACGTGAATAAACCTTCAATTACTCCTCCAATTTAGCTTTTTACAAGGAAGGATAAAATAGTCTTATTACATTTTTAAATAATTATTTCTTTTTGAGAACTTGGGTCAAAGGCATGTTGGAAAAAAAAAAGATTGAAAGGGTGGCCATTTGAACTTGTTACCCAAAATATTCTAGAATCAAATCTTAATACTCCACTCAAGTAAACTATAAACTAGTTATTAAGGTTTTGTTTCACCAAAATCTTTCGCAATGGACCCTCCCGATATTAGAATTGTTGTTAAATCTACTGGTAGAATAGATGTAATTAAAAGAATAAAGAGATTCTACAGTCAAGGTGGAAACGGTTGCGATGGCAGTGGAGGTAGAAAACTGGTTAAAAGGTTTGATATTGAACCATCCATTGAAAAAATTGTAATTGGGGTAAGGATCTATCATGATCATTGTTGATAGGGCAGAAAACAAAACTACAGATTGTGAAGTACTCAAATTATACTAGTTTTTCTAATATATATCAGGAGGTAGACACTCAAATGAAACCTTAAGCATTTACCGTTAGGAGACGACTCCATTTTAAGGACACCGTGTAATACAAATACCTCGATTGAAAATATGTTCTTTTTTTAGTGATTTATATAATTCTGTAATTCTTTATTCCTATTTGCTCTTTTTTAATCTATAACATAAATTATCATATTCTATGGATTTTTTTACTAAAAAAAAAATTAAAACTAGTTTGATTAAAAATTAAACATATGGTTAACTTTTAATCTTTATTAAGAAACTAACATTTGCTTGATTTTGCATAAATAGCACACGAATCAACCAATATGGATGTAGCTACTGGAAACCAGACCGTGGCTCACGTGTCAAGTCCTATTATGACCCAGAATGTGGCTAAATTGCCAAGTCATATTGTTACCCATACAATGGCTCAAACAACTAGCCTTGCTTTAACTGTCCCAACTAATTATGGGGAAAATCGAAGAAATTCTATGGTTTGAATTTCAAAAGGTGGCAACAGATGATGTTTTATCCAACTACCTTGAATTTCACATGGTTGTTGACTAAGGATGCTTCGTCAATGATGGCAATAGAGATGTCCAAGCTATTAGCGCACTTGATGCTTGAAAACATTTTAATTTCCTCTGCCGTAACCAAATCATGAATAACTTGGCTGGTTCACTATACTTGTATAGTACAATGAAAACAACTAAGGATTTATAGGAGTCATTAGATTGAAAATATAAAAGGGATGTTGTGGCTAAGAAATTTATTGTTGATCGATTCTTAGATTGCAAGATGGTTGATCTAAAACTGTGATCTATCAAGTACAAAAACTCCAAGTAATTAAACATGATATTCATGATGAGGGGGTGATTTTGAGTGCAACTTTCTAAGTGGTTGCTATTATTGAGAAATTACCTTCGATGTGGAAATATTTCAAGAATTATCTTAAACACAAGCGAAAGGAAATGAACATTGAAAAACTGATTGTTAGACGTCTTCTAATTGAAGAAAATAATAGAAGTTCGAAACAATCCCACATTGGCTAAACCAAATGTTGTGGAGTATGATCAAACTTCTGAGACCTACAGGAACAAGTTTGGGTTATCTGGTGACAAAGGAGCTAAGTCGAGACCAAAAGGTAGAATTTCTAAGAAGAAGTTTCAAGGGAAATGTTTCAACTATGATAAAGTATGCCATAATCCTCAAGATGACACTTCACAGCCATTGTTTCTAAAGTAAAGTTTGGGCGTTCAAGTCCAAAAGAGTGGTGACAACGGTACTATGAGGTATGTGTGCTCCGATAAAGAGTTTTTTTAATTCATTCAAAGAAATTGAGAATGGAAAAAAGTTGTTTATGGAAAATTCAACAATTTCTAAAATCAAGGGTCAATGCAAGGTAGTTCTGAAGATGGCTTATGGGAAAGAGATAACTCTTAATAATGTGTTGTATATGCCGAAAATCCACAAGAACTTAGAGTCCGAGTTGCTTCTAAATAAACATGGTTTCCATATAGTGTTTGAGTCATACAAAGTTATTTTGTGTAAGAGATATTTTTTGAAAAGGGTTATGCATACGAGGGTTGCTTAAGCTCAATATAATGATTGTTAAGCTAAAAATGAATAAAATAATTCTTCTACTTGCTTGAATCTTCCAATTGTGGCATGGTAGACTAGAACATCTTAATTATGATACTTTACATAGTTTAATTAAATTGAATTGCTTACTCATGTTGTTGATTATAAACATAAGTACAAAACTTGTGTTGAGTCAAAATTGACACGGTCATCATTTCAATCAATTGAAAGAAATACATAATCACTTAATTTAATTCATAGTGACGTATATAATTTAAAATTTTTGCGAACAAGTATTTCATTACTTTTTTCGATGATGGTACAAAATATTGTTATATCTGCTTAAAAGTAAGAACAAAGTTATCTAGAAATTTGTTCTTTATAAGAATGAAGATAATCAACTAAATAAGAAAATTAATGTGTTGAGAAGTGACAGAGGTGGTAAGTATGAAGTATCATTTGCTGAGATCATACATGAAAAACCACATCACCTTATTCACCCGATGTTGTTGAACCAAAAAAATCGCAATTTAAAAGTAATCATGAATGCATCGTTAGTAAGCTTAGGGTTACCT
>CAIGRB010082997.1:56801-77158 GCA_903798255.1 Fraxinus quadrangulata | reverse complement strand
AAAGAAAAGAGCACCTATAAATTATGGAAATGAATGAAATCTTCATATAAATACTAACAATATAGGGGTGTCTTTTTAAAGTGGATGCACCTACATTAAAGAAGGTGAAAATAGGCTCGAAAATTGTAGGTTTCATTTTTATTTGCTATGCATATAATAGAAGTGTTTATCGATTTTTTGTGCATGAGTTTAAAATCCCGGACATACACCAATATAATAATGGAATCGAGAAGTATTTTGTTCTTTAAACATATATTTCCGTAGAGACCCAAAGATGAAGCAACCTCAGAGGAAACACACAAATGAGACTATGGTTGAAATTAGTCAAGATCAAGGATTAAAAGAGGAAGTTGATGTTTAAAACCAAGGCATAGCAAAAGAGAAATGACAAAAAAAATTTGTAGTCCTAATTTTCTGACCTATACGTTAGAAAATAAATCTCAATGTTTCTAAGAAGTTTTGAATTCTTCAAAAGGATCTTAGTGGAAATAGGCCATTAAAAGTTAAATATATTCTATTTTCCAAAATTTTATATGGAAGCCAATAGACCTTCCATTGAGAAGAAAGCTACTAGGACATAAATGGATTTTAAAAATGAAAATGAAAGTAGATGGAATAATGGAGAAGTATAAGGCCAGACCAGAAGTAAAAGGTCACATACAATGAAAATGTCTTGATTACTTTAATAGTATTCTACGAAATATTGAAGTACATCAAATGGATGTTAAAAATGCCTTTATGGATGAAGATTTTGAGGTAGATAAGATTTTTCATCACCAAGACAGGAAAATAAAGTCTATAAATTGGTAACGTAATTGTAAGACTTGAAACAAATACCCAAACAGTGGCATGAAAAGTTTCATAATAGAATGTGGATTTAAGATCTACAAGTATGATAGATACTTTTACGTCAAAGATATCAAAAATGGATATATCATTTTATTCAATTACGTTGACAAAATGCTTATTATTGATAGTAACGATAAGGTGATTAAATCTCCCAAAAACATATTGAATTCAAGATTTAACAAAAAATATATGGATTAGCTTATGTGATACTTGAAGTTTAAATTTCAAGAATATCATATGGACTCGATCAAAGCCAGTCACATTATGTTTACAAAATTTCTAAGAAAATTAACAAGAATGATATAGGCATAACTAGAACACTGATAGATACATCAGCATCTATCTAGAAACAAAGGTGAGAGCTTCTCTCAACTACAATACTTTAGAATTATTAGAAGTTTGATGTACTTAATGATTTGTACAAGACCATGCATAGCTTACACAATTAGTAAATTGAGTAGATACACGAGTAATCCAGAAGTTGACCATTGTAAATGGATAATATGAATACTGAAGTACTTCAAATATATTTGTAACTATTGGCTGCACTATACTAGATATTCATCAGTCATTGAAGTATATAGTGATGCTAACTGAATATCTATTATAAAAGAATCAAAATCTACAAGTGGCTTTGTAGTCACATTGGGAGGTATAGCTATATTATTAAAATTCTCTAAACAGATAGTTATTGCTAGATCTCTAATGAAATCTGAGTTTACAACCCTAGACAAATGTGGTGAGGAGTTTGAGTGGTTACACAACTTCTCAGAAGATATTTCGAGAAGGTCAAAATCTATACTAACAATTTGCCTATATGTGATAGTCAATCTACAATTGGAAGAGCAGAGGTCAACATGTATAATGGTAAGTGTTGTGGTATGACTCAAATTCCATGTGAATTGGGTGGTTGATTGATAAAGAAAGCCTACGTAGTTTTGTTTGGACTTCCGATTTGATAAAGAATCAAATTTCATCGAGGATTGGGAATTTGATTGGGAAAGACCCTTTGAAATGATGAAAAATACCTTTGGAAGGTGTTGGAGCTGAAACCGAGCGCCAATGCACTATCGATGAAAGACCAACAAGGATTCAAAACTGGGGGCTGGGGGAGCTGCAGCGCCGGCCCTCCTGAATTGAAGTAGTGGTGGGTCACCGCAGCCTCACCCCAGTGATGGGCCGCTTGGTCAATGGCATCCCTGCGCTACCATTTCGGCTAGAATTCATTTTTTTTACGGGATTCTTAAATTCTGCTTCATTCGAGACTCCAAAATTGGACTCCTAGATATACTCCACGTGAGGCTTTTCATAGGCTTGAGTAATATTGAGATCATTGTGAAATACATTAGAAACTTGTGAGGATTGTTAGATTTAAATTAAGACTATCAAATCTTGTAAAGCAATTCAATTTCTTGATTTAGTGGATTTTCCTCCTATGCCCGTCATTTTTTCCCATCTTGGGTTTCCACATAAACTTTTGGTTTTCTTGTTTGTGATTGCTTTATTTCATTTTGCAATTATCTTGTTCCAATCATAACAAATTGGTATCAAAGCAAGGTTGATCTTTTATATAGCAACGATGAAATATGATATTTCATTATTGGATCACAACACGAGATTTACTCTATGGCAGGTGAAGATATGAGCGGTTCTCGTGCGTATGGATTTGGAGGATGCCTTGTTAGGGTTTGATAAAATGTCTTCAACCTGAATGCATGATGAAAAGTAGCATAGGGTTCAGAAAGCCCTATCGCAAATCCATCTCCATCTATCAAATTAGATTCTTCAAGATATTCTAAAGGAGAAAAGTGTCGTTGGGTTGTGGTTGAAACTGGAGCAATTTTGTATGACAAAGAGATTGACTAGTAAGTTATACTTGAAACAACACTTATATTCTCACTAGATATCAAACGGTGCGCCTATTAACTATGTTCAAAGAAATCGTGGCTGATTACAAACACTGGAGGTTAAGTATGATGATGAGGATTTGGAGTTGATGTTGTGTTCATTGTCGTTTCCATATGTGACTTTTAGAGATGCAATTTTCTATAGTCGTGATAATTTCACTGTTAATGAGGTCTATGATGCGTTATTGTTAAAGGAGAAGATAAAGCATATTGTAGTTGGATCTGAGAATTAGGTTGAAGGCCTAGTTGTTCGTGGAAAGTATCAAGATAGGAATCTTGGTAGGAATATGAGGCATAGATCGAAATTTAGACATAAGGAGAAAGTATGCCATTTTTGTAAGAAGAACGGGCATATCACAGTTGATTGCTACACTAGTGTAGCAACATTTGATGGCATCTCATGCGGTGCTATGATTATGGAAAATAATGCACCTTGTAAAATTGTTGGAGTTGGTACACTCAGAATCAGAATGTTCGGTGGAGCTATTAAAACAGTTATAGTTGTAAGGCATGTTCTAAAACTGAAGATAAATCTCATTTCTTTGAGTACCCTTGACTCAAAAGGGTATGGATACACTAGTGAAGGTGGAGTTTTTAAAGGTGAGCAAGGGTGCTTTTGTTGTCATAAAGGAACATAAAAACTCTACTTAATTGTACATTTTACAAAGTCCACAATTACATTTTGCAATTATTACTTCTTCTTTGGTAGATGAAGTTACAAAACTTTAGTATATGCGGCTTAGACATATGAGTGAGAATAGTATGGTAGAGTTGAGTAGGATGGGACTTCTTAATGGGCAAAAAACTAGTAAGATGAAATTTTATGAGTATTATGCATTTGGGAAATCAAATTTACTAAAGAAAGATGCAATACGAAAGGAATACTTGAGTATATCCATTCAGACCTTTGGGGATGGCGAGCCTGCCTTCTACAGAAGGTGCTTATTACTTATTGACAGTAATTAATGATTTTTTGAGGAAAGTTTGGTTATTCTTTTGGAAATATAAGGGTGATCTATTTGCTACCTTCAAGGAGTGGAAAACAATTATTGAGAAGCCAACAGAAAAGCATGTAAAACGTCTACGCACATATAATGTGTTAGAGTTTTGTTCAGATTAATTCAATAGCTTTTGTAGGGTTGAAGGCATTTTGAGATACTTCATAGTGCCTAGAACTTTGTAGCAAAATGGTGTGGCAGAACATATGAATATAACCTTGATGGAAGAGGTTAATTGTATGCTTTTAAATTCTGGGTTGTCTAATACCTTTTGGGCTGAAGCTGCCAATACAACTCGTCTTCTAAATAATCGTTCACCCTTAATTGCCATTGAGAAAAAGACACCAGAAGAAATATAGTTTGGTAAACCTTCTTGTTATTCTGATTTGAAGATATTTAGGTGTCCTGCTTATATTCATATGAATAATGGAAAGTTGGAGCCTATATCTAGAAAATACATCTTTCTCAGGTAAAAATTAGGTGTGAAGGGATATATGTTGTGGTCTCATGAGACAGGAAATATGGTGGTTAGTAGAGATGTAATGTTTGATGAACTTGCTATGGTTTAAATTTGCATTTCAGGAATTCTTGTTAATACTTAGGTGGAGTCGGAGATTACTTCAGAACAGAGAAACGAGGCTTCAAATCAGTCTAGTTCAAACCTGACGACAATAACACTTTACCTAGTTTGACTACATAACCAGCAATTTCACAGTATTTGATTTCTAAGGACAGGCCTCATAGACATATTAGACCTCCATAGAAGTATGAAGAAGAAGTTTGGCAGCTTATGCATTGATCGTGGCTGACAATATTGATTTCACTAAAGAGCCTGCTATATACACAAAAGGAGTCAGTTGTAGTGATTTTAATAGATGGTTGATTGTAATGTAGAGGGGAGACAGAGTCACTTAAAAAAAAAGCACATGGGGGTTAGTGAAATTGATCATGGAAAATAATGTTGTTCGCTACAAGTGGATGTTCAAAAGAAATGAAGGGACATCATGGATTGAAGAGGCCAGATTGGTAGCTAAGGGTTACATTCAGATTCCAAGTATTGACTTTTCAGATGTGTTTTGCCGATTGTAAAGTATAGCTCAATTCGAGTTTTGTTTGGGGTAGTGGCTAAAGATGACTTGGAGCTTGAGGGATGAATATCAAGATATCATTCTTGCATGGAGAACTTGAGGATATACAACAACTAGAAAGATTCGAAGTTACTTGAAAGAAGAACTATGTGTGCTTGTCAAAGAAGTCCTTGTATGGACTGAAGCGGTCACCGAGGTAGTGGTACAAGATGTTAGATTCATTCACTACTACTCATAACCTTATCAGGAATAGATATGATAGTTTTGTGTATTCAAAACGTGTGATGATGGGTCGATTACATATCTACTATTGTATGTTGATAGTAGTCAAAGATAAAGCAGAGTCAGAAAGGTGAAGGCCTAACTCAGTGAAGATTTCAAGATGAAATATTTGGGAGCAGCAAGGAAGATCCTTGGTATGGAGATCTTGAAGAATAGGAAAGCTGGCATATTGTATTCAAGTCAGAAGGAGTACATTGAGAAAATACTTCACAGGGTCAATATGCTGAAAGCAAAGGCTGTCAGTACTCCTTTGGCTATCCACTTCAAATTATCATCTGACTTATGCCCTCAGTCAGATGAAGACATTAATTATATGTCTTGGGTTCCTTATTCTAGTGCAATGGGATTGCTTATGTACGCAATTTTTTGTACACATCCAGATTTGGTACATGCATACAAGGCAGTTAGCGAGTACATGGAAAATCCTGACTAGGAACATTGAAAAGCTGTGCAATGGATATACAAATACTTGAAGGGCTTTACTAATACTTGCTTGCATTTTTAATAGAAATACGATAGGGTGAAGGCCCAACTCAGTGAAGATTTTGAGATGAAATATTTGGGAGCAGCAAGGAAGATCTTTGGTATGGAGATCTTGAAGGATAGGAAAGTTGATAGATTATATTCGAGTCAGAAGGAGTACATTGAGAAGGTACTTCACAGGGTCAATATGCTGAATGCAATGGCTGTCAATACTCCTTTGGCTATCCACTACAAATTATCATCTGACTTGTGCCCTCAATCAGATGAAGAAATTAATTATATGTCCCGGGTTCCTTATTCTAGTGCAATGGGATTGCTTATGTACACAATTGTTTGTACACATCCAGATTTGGCACATGCAATCAATGCAGTTAGCGAATACATGGCAAATCCCGACAAGGAATATTGGAAAGCTGTACAATGGATATACAGATACTTGAGGGGCTTTACTAATACTTGCTTGCATTTTTTATAGAAATATGATAGAGTCATTCGGTATGTGGATTCAGATTATGTAGGGGATATTGATAAGAGGAGATCACTTACAGAGTATGTATTTACCCTTGGATTCCGTACTATCAGCTGGAAGCCTATTTTGCAAAATACAGTAGCATTGTCTACAACAGAGGTAAAGTACATGGCCATTATAGAGATATGTAAGGAGGCTATGTGGATGAGGAGTTTGATTGGTGAAATCAGAACAGATTTGCAAATTTCTATGGTGTAGTGTGATAGTCAGAATGCTATCTTTCTGACTAAAGATCAGATGTTTCATGAGAGGACAAATCACATTGATGTGAGGTATCACTTTGTACGTGATGTAATTGCTCATGGTGATATTGTAATGAGCAATGTTGATACCAAGGAGAATCCTGCTGATATGATGAGAAAACCACTTCACATTGCTAGGTTTGAGAATTATTTGAATTTAGTTGGTATTTGCCATTAATCTAGCCCATTAGGGCTTTTGTGGAAGAGTGGAGAAGTACTTGTTGAAGACTGAAAACTAATTCATTGTTATGGAATTTGTGTCAGGTAGAGAGTCGTTGTCGTATGGCCCAAATTCCATGAGAATTGGGTGGTTGATTGAGAAAGTAAGCATAAATAGTTTTGGTTTGGAAGTCTGATTTGATAAGGGATCAAATTTCATCAAGGATTGGAAGTTTGATTAGGAAAGAGACTTTGGAATGATGAAAAATACCTTCTGAAGGTCTTGAAGCAAAGCTAGGGCGCCTGGTCAGTAGCACCCCTGTGCTACCATCTCGACCATAATTCGTTTTTTGACGGGATTCTTGCATTCTACTTCATTCAGAACTTCAAAATTGGACTACTATATATACTTCATGTGATGTAGGCTCTTTTTAAGCTTGAGTAACATTGAGATCATTGTGAAATATTTTAGAAACTTGTAAGGATTGTTAGATTGAGGTATCAAATTTTGTAAAACATTGTAGTTCTTGATTTAGTGAATTATCCTCCTCTGCTCGTGGTTTTTTCCCATCTTGGTTCTCCACGTAAAATTTTGGTATTCTTATTTGTGATTGCTTTAATTGATCTTGCAATTATCTTGTTCCAATCATAACTATAAGTGAAGACATATACGTCGTAGGCATAATACTATAAGACAACTACTCTCAACTGGAATTATCTCTATTGACAACGTGAGGTCTAAGGATAACATTTCGAATCAACAAACCGAGGATTAAATAGAGAGTTATTTGAAAAGCCATCGAAAGGAATGTGATTTAAGCCGTAGTTGACTGGAGATCCTAAGATCTAGGTTAAAAGGGACAATTTAATTGTAAAGACTTGATCGAATCACTTTTGGGATATTATTTTATGTCCATTTCTATGATGTAACAGTTATGCCTATAAGGATAAGAGACAAACATGCATTTAATAATTTTTATGTGCCAAAAATAGAGCCTAGTTGTACACGTTACTTGTAATTAAGAAATTGCCTATGTCAGAGAAGTGTTACGATGTGCAAGGAAATTGTACAGGCTTAATTCTTAGAAACTCTTATAGAACCAGGCATGCGTTCATTGCAAAATAATAATAATAATAATAATAATAATAATAATAATAATAATAATAATAATAATAATAATAATAAACAAGGATAGCTAAATTGTGTTTAATGAAAATCATGTGTGAAGTATATCATTATTTACATAAACAATGGAACAATTCAAAAACATCATGTCTATTGGTCGGCTAGTAATGTAAATTTTATGGATAATGCGTATCCTATACAGGTTTCAACCATTGATTTTTTGTCTTTCAATTTTCATTTATATTGAGGATTGTTGAAAAATTGGCTCTATGGAATTGCTTTAGCATAATTTTGAGTTGGACCCACTCGTTCATTTTGGAATATCAAATTTTATTTATGTTTTCCTCCATGAGAATATCAAAATCATAGATATACTTGTCATAATGATAATCAAGTTAATGAAAAATTCAAAGTGGATCAAATGGAAGAGGTTTATACGTTGGAGGGAAAACAATTTTGTTTGTCCCATATAGGAAAATTAACAAGGCAAACGTTTATAGGTTATTAGCACAAAACGTCCCTACATTTGGAATTCATTGTGCAAAACGTTCTCACGTTTCATTTTTAAAATAAAGAGAAAAATAAAGAACTAATTGCAATAATTGTCTCAATTTTATTAAAGAAATGCAAATGGGTCCTAGATAATTAAAAAATTGTCTTTCTTTCTCAATCCCATCACCACCACCACCACCGGGTCAAATATGTGGTGACCAGTTCTGTTGGGGATTTTACACCGATTATACGTGCATATATCCTTAAACATATTACCAATAATGTGTGCATACATTTTATTCAACATATCTTCTATATAAGCATGGAATTGAATATAGAATCGACTTACGAAATCGAGTATATATGAATTCGTGCGTTTCCATACTTTAATGAAAGCCATTTTGTTGTTCAATTAAAAACCTTTCATATAACAATAAGAAAGTTAATATTTCTAAAAACAAAACATAATTGAAAGAAATCAGAAAACAAAACAAGGAAATGCAAGTGAAGGGATTAGCCGAGGCAAGTGTTTGATACTCTGTCCTTAAATAAATTTGTTGTGCCTCGGTGCTAACGGTTTTCTAGCATTCATTTTCCAAGATACAACGACCACGTCTATCCATAGGAGTACTTCAAATAGCTTAGACCAACGAACTCGAACGAAGTTTCCTCTTTACCAAAATTATGACTTTGATGCAAAAAGGAATCACTTCTACAAAGTGTTTTTTGAGCAAAACCAAAGTGTAAAAATGCAGTGGAATGAATAATGAACGTCCTAGGGGTTCTTTATATAGAAGGTGAAGGGGTGTGGTGAAGGATGTGCCCCAAAACTCAGCAATCTTAGCTAAGGGTCACAGCCTCTATTGTTGCTCGCCTGTTGCTTGAGCGTTGCTCGAGCACTAAATTGTTTGTTTAATGTTTCATTTGTCAACTCCTCAAGGGTCGTGTATTATGCTCATAGTACATTTGGTATCTCGTCTCATATTATCCTTCTCCATCTCAACTCGAATCCTTTTTTCCCACATTGTTGTGCAATTGGTGACCTCAGCATGTCCATTACTTTGCAAGTGGTACGTAGATCACAAGCGATGCTCAATCTTGTAACTTGTACAAACTTCTTAAAAGCTATAATTTTCAAATTAACGGCCATTATCTATGATGAGTACTTGGGATGTCTAATCAGAAAATCATGTTTTTTTGGAGACGAACCCATATATATTTTTCTTTCATATTATTCTTCGTATAATATAATTAATTCTCACACTAATAATTACTATACATTTATTTTTATTAAAATCATTTGAAAAGAAAGTTTATATTGGTTAAAACTATTATTCAATTAGAAGAAAAATATTGACTTTGAAATCCCTTACCTTACTTTAGTATTATATATATATATATATATATATAGTAATATTCTTATTAATATTTGATGGGTATATACGCCCATCATCCTCAACATTTGAACTAATTAGCAATCTTTTCCTGAATCTATTTCTTAACAAACTCCCACTACATTTTAACTTCCACTACAATAATATAAGGGTGTCGCTATTTCCATCCACGATTTTTATATGTACATCCACTTTAAAATTCCTTTTTATATTACATTTCTAACATTAAGTAAATTTTCTATAATGGACAATAATAAAACTATTAAACTAAATAAAATCATTCTATCTACTCCATTCTTTGCTACCCTCTCTCCACAATTCGATTTTTACTGTTCTGTACAATTTTCATTTTCGATGGTTGTTCAATTTCAATTCTACCTCCAAATTATACTCACCTTCTTGCAACTTTTTTTCCAATTCTTCAAAATAATAGAAATGATAAATTTGGGAATAGAATGAGGAAAATTATCAAAAGATGCAAAGCTTTTAGTAGACTGTGCAAGGACCTTTGGCAGCTAATGCTAAGAAAATGGAAAGACTCTCTGTTTCTCGTTGTGGGTTTCTTTACATTTTTCTAATTACAGAAACTCCTAATTATTTTCGTTCATTGTGTGCTGCTACTCGTTTCTATAATGTTTGAGGGAAATTACAAAATGGGTATAGTTAGGATTCTATGGCTATGATAAGCTTCTTCTAACTCTATATACATGCGCTAGTTACCATTGGTCCTTATTTTTACTAATCCTTGAAGATGTATTTTGAAATTTTGTTTATTGATGATCTTGGAAGGAACCCTTTTATCTCCCTCGAAGTCTTTTTAAACATTGTTAATTGTTCGCCCTCATTTTTTACTTCACTATATTTTCCTGATTAATTACTTTTAGGCTTTATATCACTACCTTATGCAACTAGACAAGGTTTTAGAATTGCCCTAATACTTCATCTGTCATGCTACAATATCATAACTGGGATTTTGATTCCGAAGCATTTGATCCAGAAACTGGTAAAGAAAGGTTCGGAAGCTGGCAAGTATGCCATGTTCTTACATCTTCCTCAGATATGCATCTGCGAAGGATCGTCATGCAAGATGTAATTTTAGATATTGTGATAAACCGTCTTGTATTTCCTTCCAGATAAACGCCTGTTCAACTTTTAGAGGCTGTTTTGGACAAAGGGATTAACTTTATACTCGATCTCTCCCTTATCTTTTGACTCAAGAAGTCTTTGCGGGAGCAATGGATATGCATGGTATTTAATTCTTGGAATATTTCTTTCGACTTTATAATAGTTTTATTTCACATAACATGCATTTTGGCTATATAATATATATAGATCGTAAGTGCCCTTTGCCTTGTATCTTCCATTTTTATTAACAAAAACTTTCACTTTATCATCCTTTTTTACTTTGCAAACATTATTCAACTTTGTTTTAGGTTTATACAATAAATAATTAACGAACTTGGTTAACTTCGTGTGACAAGAATTCAAAAATGAAATTTTGCGAATAATAACTTTATTGAGTTCGCTCAACAAGAACTTGTTCCATCTTATAGATAATATTTTCTCATATACATGCCATTCCAAGGATGTTTAAGGGTTTGCGATCTTTTCCTGTGAGCAAATCTTTAGGATATTTTTTAAAGTTTTTATTGACAGATTCCACTTGTCCGTTGGCTTGGGGTAATATGGAGTGGAAAAGTGTTTGCAAATACCTAGGACTGATGCACATTGCTTTTAGCTTTTTTCCTCAGAATTGCATTCCGTTATTTGAAATTTCTAAGTTGGGTACTCCAGACTAGCATATAATGTTTTTCCATATGAACTTGTAAGTGTTAGCCTCAATATTATTTACAAGAGATTCGGCTTCTACCCACTTGATAAAATAATTCACTACCACTATCATGAATCTTCATATTGGATCTTTCCCTGGGCAGTGGTCCTGCGAAGTCGATTCCCCATTTGACAAATGGCCAAGGGCCACTACACGTTTATCAATTCTTGTACGGGCTGTCATAGAATATGTGAGAATGTTTAACACTTTTCACATCTTTTAAAAAAGATCATTGCGTCATTTCTCATATTAGGCCAATAATATCTTAATTTCAAGGACTTTTGTGCTAGGAAATATTCACTAGCATTCCTTCATTATGTATAAGGCATCGTCTTATCTTATACATTTAAGCATATGGAGTGTGTACCCTCGCTTAAATAAGATATAACCTTGCAGTGTGTATCTAGGGGGCTTTCATAAGCAGTTTTTGTGCTTTTTTTTTTTTTTTTAATTTTATCTTCAGGGACAAATAAGAAATAATGTCTTGTATTCATGATTTTTTATCTTGTATCCATAAGATTTCCTCCCATTTTTAAGCTACTAATGGTTTTGGCAACGGTTCTACATTTTAAATAGCTCCGCGTCTTTTGAACTTGCCAATTTCGTTAAGGCATTTGAATGCTCGTTTTCTTCTCTAGGAATTTGGGAGAGTTCAAACTTGTCGAAACATTGAAGCAATCTTATGACTTCTACGAGATACACAACCATTATTTTATCTTTGGCCATGAACGTCACATTTATTTGGTTTAACACCAATTGCGAGTCAATTTTTATTTCGATATTTCTAACCTGCATTTCTTTCACCAGCCATAGGCCTACCAATAGTGCCTCATATTCAATCAAATTATTGGTTGCTTTAAATGCGAACCTTAATGCACAATTTAATTAGTACCCTTCTAGGCTCATCAAGATTACGCCTACTCTAGAGCCCAAATCTCCCGGCGATCCACCCACATAAAATTTTCAAATTCTTTGTTTGGGCTCTTCCTTAGAAATGGGAACATCTAACAATTCTGAAATAAAGTCGACTAATGCCTGCGCTTTAATTACGGATCATCCTTTATAGCTCATCTCAAATTGTCCCTACTCTACTACACATTTCATTAATCTCCCTTACGCAGCCGGCTTTTGCAGTTTTTGTTTGAGTGGGAAATTTGTTAATACTTCGATGCTATGGCTCGGAAGCAGGGTTGCAATTTTCGCGACGCTGTAACTAAGGTAAGGGCCATTTTTCCATATTCAGATATCTTGCTTCTGCTCCTTGCAAGATTTTACTTACCTAGTAAGCTGTAATTATTGTTACCCTTCTTCTTTTACTAGTACCGATCTGACAACCACCTTAGATACTGCTAGATATAGCAATAGTTTTTCCCCATTTTTTGGTTTAGCTAATAGGGGTGTTTTCCCTAGGTGATCTTTTAGAGTTTGAAATGTATGCTCGCATTCATTGTTCCATTCGAACTTTTTTTCCTTTTAACACTTGGAAGAAGGAAAACATTTGACTATCATTCGAGATACAAACCTACTTAGGGCGATGATCCTTCTCATTAGGCTTTGCACCTTTTTTGGCATCAATGGGGACCATATTTTTATGAAGGATTGAATTTTGTTAGGGTTCACTTCAATACCATGCTAATTGACCATATAACTGAGGAACTTCAAGATTTTACTTCAAATAAACATTTTAGCTAATTGAGTTTCATCCTGTATTTTTTAACACATTGAAGACCTCTTCCAAGAGTTTCAAGTGATCTTCAGCCTAAAGCCTTTTTAAAAGCATGTCATCGATGTATACTTCCATCATTTTTCCTGTTTGATATGTGAACAATTTGTTCCTTGTACTTTTTTAGCTAAAACAACATTACTTCGTAATAGAATAGTCCCCTATCTCTCACGAATGTGGTGTGTTCCTCGTCAGGCCCATACATTGTATCCCAAATATGTATTCATGAAGCTTAGTAGCTCATGTCGCGAAGTTGCATCCACCACCTGATCAATTCTAAGGAATAAAAATTTATATTTAGTACAAACTTTATTCAAGTTTATAAAATATTGGCAGTTTCGCCATATTTTGTTGCTCTTGGGTACAAGGGCCAGATTACATACCCAAAATAGGTAACGAGCCTTGCTAAAGAAGCCATTCTCTAATAGCTCCTATTTTTGTTTTCAGAAATCGTGAAAATCACATCAACCTTTGTTATATATTTCTTATAAGCCCAACCCATAGACCCATTTTTTTTGTCTTTTTTACAGGTAAACCATAGGGAGAGACTATCCCAAACTTTTAGCCAGCCCGTCAACTCAAACATGGAAAATAAATTAGAGTCCACATTGCCTATGAATGATCCTTTTTATGCACACAACTAATTTTGCTGTAAATGGTTATTAAAAAAAAGGAAATGGGTCAACTTTGAACTCAAATTTCACTAGGATCCGTACACTGAAACTAATGAGACAAGTCATATTTACAATCTACTCTACGAGCTGATTAAAGTGATATATTTATTTATTGACAACCGTTTAGCATTGAATAAAATATTTGATTTCAAAATTAGGGTACTTGAAACTTCAAACAGGTGAGAGTTTGATTGAATTTGTTATAACTTGTTAATGTAGTCATTGGGCACTTTTGCATGGTATATATAATGAAAGTTTGGCAATTGGGTTTGGACGCCAATGGGTACCACTGGTACTCAAAAATGTGATGAAAACTCAACAAAGAAGACACTAGAAGAATTAGAACTGGAAAACAAAAGAAAGATAATGAAATAAATTAGAGCCAACGTTTTGATACCAACTAATATGAACCTATTTGTAGGATGTACCCTAGAACCCGCTCAATATTCGATATGAACCCCAATAAATCTAAAACCAAATGAAGTACCTTGACCCAATGATTTTTTGAAATAAGAAGCAAGGCTGAAAAGGTTGAATGTCACAAATATTGAAAATCTTTATTAAGTTCTGAATAGTTCAATTACGAATGTTGACCCCAAAAAATGACCCAAACATGTGGCAAACAGAATACTTCCACATAAGCTCCTTCCTGCACGTAGTAACACACTATTAGTCACTCGTGGCCTTTTTCGGTAGAGGTGGAAGTGGTCACGAGCACTCTGACAGTCAAGTTAGTAAGAAAATGCCTTGCAGCTTATTCCACTTCTGTCGGCCATTACATTTTCTAACTATTCTACCTACCAATAAAGAAAAGGAAAAAAAGATGGAATCTCTACTACAAGGCCTCTGTGTACAAGGATAAACATATTGGATTTTTTGGCATCCAACTATCCCCGTCGAGGCCAGATCCAATCTTGGTAAAAACAGTGAAGAGCTAAACAGTAGCCAACATTTAGTCGTGTAGCCCACCTTCGTCAAACTGCATCGCCTCTCCATCTTTCACTGAACGTGAAGGTCCATCTTCTTTCAGTTCAGCTTTACTCGAGCTTCATCTGAACGTGAAGGTCGATCAACTTTCAATCTAGATTTGAGCTTCGTCCATCTTTGTACCCCCAGCTTCGTACAAACCTATAACCCGACCCATTACACAGGAAGGTGTGAGCACTATAGTTTAGTACATTGTTCGAATTTCTGAAATTTGTATGATATGGGTTATGCATCATCCAAAAATTCAATGCATCCATAGTTGAAACTATGCATTTTTATGTTTTCCCTCATATTGGGATAGTGAAATTTGCTCAAACTGTGACCATGCTTCCTAATGTTAAATGGAAGTGAAATTTCAGAATTGATATTTTTACTTGACTCATTCTGCAATTGAATTTTGACTCGTGATAAGGAATGACAATTGAACAAATCCACGCATCTACATTGAAATGAATTATTTGTATCTATATGTATTTGTACGTTATTAATGTATTGCTGAACTAGAGTGCTTATATTTTTTGCAGTTGAAGAAATCAAGGATGACTTGGATGATGATATTTTGGTCGTCTCAGACAATGAGAACGTGGAAGACAATATGAACCAAGTGGAAGTTGAAATTGAACAAGGAGATTGTAGTATTATGCCCGAGGTAGGAGTGTCGTTTAAGGATGAAAACGAAATGTGGAATTTCTAGAAAAGATACACGCCTATGTCATTGGTTTTCTAGTTAGGAAACATAATTCAAAGAAGGATGAAGACTGAGTTTTAAATTGACATGTAGTCGGGAAGGCAAAAGAAGTTCTACTAAGACAATTCATACAGGTTGTAAAGCTAGGATATCGTATCTTTGGATATTCATGGCACCTGGAGAATAAACACAGTCCACCTAGAGTACAATCATAAAACAATTACTACGAAGTCCAGGTTGTACCGTTGCAATCGAGAACTGAGTGCGCATGTGAAGAGGAGCTTGAAGTGAATGATCTAGCAGGCATTCCATTGCACAAATCCTACAACTCGGTAGTGGTGGAAGCAAATGGCTATGAAAATATGACTTGCAACGAAAACGATTGTCGAAACTATATTGAACAAGTTAGACGATTATGACTTGGAACAGGAGACACGGCAGCAATACAATCCTACTTTTCTCAAAAATGCAGTCAACATGTTTGGGTTTTTGCTTTAGCATGGATTTGGATAACGATTCGCGTCTAAGGAACATATTCTCGACAGACAATCTGTCACATTTGATACCACCTTCCTGACCAATAAATATGACATGTCATTCGCCACTTTTGTTGGCGTAAATCATCACGGACAATCAACACTGCTTGGTTGTTGTTTTGTGTCGAATGAGGATATGAACTCTTTTGTGTGGTTGTTCACAGAATAGCTTAAGTGCATGCATGGTCAAGCTCCACATGTAGTAATTACTGATCAAGATCGGGCAATGCAAAATGCAATTCATATCGTATTTCCAAATACAAAGCACGGATAGTGCTTGTGGCATATATTGAAAAAGTTGCCTGAGAAGTTTGGCTACTATGTGGATAAGGGTTCGATATTTTTGACTATTCATTGACTGGTTTATTATTCCCAGACTATTCCAGAATTTGAAGATGGTTGGATAACAATGATCAAGTCATATTGATTACAGGATAATACTTGGCTGTCAGGCCTTTATGATAATCGAGGACGATGTGTCCCTTGTTTTTTGAAACCCCCTTTTTGGGCAGGAATGTCAACAACACAAAGAAGTGAAAGTATGAATGCATTTTTCAATGGATACGTTCATTCGAAGACATCTTTGAAATAGTTTTTCGAATAATATGAACGGGCACTACGTAATAAGGTTGAGAATGAGTTCCAGGCTGATTTTAGATAATTTTCACAAATGGTACCGTGTGCAACAACTTATGAGATGGAGAAGTAGTGTCAGTCAGTATATACCATTTCAAAATTTAGAAAAGTTCAAGAGTTCACAGGGAAGGTTTACTACGATCTCATATCTTCTTTGGAAGGACTTCTAGGGATGACGTACGATGTACAAGAGGATGTTGTATATGAACAACGTCGGTATCGAAGAGAGGACTATGAAATTAGTTGCAGCTTCCACTTGTTCAAGTTTAGAGGAATAATATGTCAGCATGCCATCACTATGTTGATTCGTAATGACATAACATCACTTCCCAAACGGTACATTTTGCGACGTTGGAGAAGAGATGTTAGTAGAGCACATTCGAGGGTCACAGTCATCTATGACAGATTGGTTAGTTCTCCTGGACAGTTGAGATAGGACAGTATGTGCCAGACTTTCGCCGAGGTGGCAGACCTTGCTGCAGATGACGAAGTCCGGACTCGTGCCATAATGGAATGGATTGTACTACAATATAAGGAGCTAGCGTTGATGAAGTTGATTTGTGGAAGTAATACAATTCACATCAAAATAGTTAATTAGCCGCTATGTGTAATGATTAACAAAATACTACGATCCAAAAAGTAATGGATCCGATATCGTCCCGAAGAAAGGGCGCACCAGAAAAAGTTCAACGAAAAGGACCCCTAGAGTCGACTTCAAAGAAGGTACAGGTATATGGAACCTAAAACTATGCGAAATTGAATTTATTGTATCCACAAAGTCTCATTTATTATGATGGACGTGTAAGGAAGTTCGACTTCTGTTAAACAAAAGAGACCAACATCAAATCATAGTAAAATAAGTGCGGGTGAACTTGAATCTCAGCCAATATCTGCAAATCAATAATATTCCATGTCTCCACAAGTCACATTTTCACAAATTTCACTTCTGACGTCATTCCCTTTACCACAATGTGGCATGCCGACATCGTTATCGTATGTTCAACACTCACAATCTTCCAATTTTATAAATTCGTTATCAACAAATGTCAGATACAATTTGCAAGGTAGGTTCACATTCATTAGATATTTGTATTTCATTTGGATAGTTTCATATATGCACCGATGAAAATTCAATTTCTATTCTAGGTCATGCTTTTCCGTTCTACTATCCACATTTGTCGAATCAAGGCAGCACAAGTTTTTGATGTTTGATGGACAACCCATGCAGTTGAGGTAGTAAGAAATTCTTGTTTAATTCGATATATCTTAAGTGGAAGGTCCACTGAAGATATATTTTAGGAGCTCTTTTATATGATTCATTTGTATACATGCAGAGGCCCATTTCAAAGTCCAGTTTTTTGTAAACGCGACGGAAGGGGGACTGCTGACTATTATGCCATAGTTATTTGTGTACCAAAGAAAGCACTGTACAAGTCTGTTCAGCATCTTAGAGCGGTGAGGAACTTATCTTTATATATTACACTGGTGTGCTCCCATATCCATGTGTACAATTGTCTCAAATAGAATAGTCTTGAATCTTCAATAAAACAAGTATTGTCTGTGGGATTGGATATTGCAAATTATCACACAATCTGCATAGTTGTTCTTTTTTATTTATTGATTGTATTTCCGGTATCAGTCCCCTTTCTCATGTTTTTCCAAGCAGGTAATTAAATTCTCTAGCGTGCAAAACCTTAAATCATTGCGTAAGATATTTGCAAATAATATACTCCTGCAATTGTCTTGTCCCATGTGATCTTTTTTCTTCCATGCTTTCTCTCTTCTCCTCCCTCCCTCTATCTGTCTATTAATAAGTTTATTTGTTTTCTTTGTCCGCGTGTTAAGTTTTATATGAAGGCTTATTCCTGGTAGCTTTTGCATATGGCCCCTCTTCGATTTAGCTCAACTAAAGTATCTCTCTCTCTCTCTCTCTCTCTCTCTCTCTCTCTCACACACACACACACACACACACAAAAGGATGTGTCACACACACACACACAAAAGGATGTGTGTTTTATGCATTTTTGTGATTATGGCCATATGTTATCTGCTGCAGATTGGAGGTAGCGGTGTTCTGATATCTCCTCTGACCGACATCTTCGATGAAGAAACACAAGATGGTGCCAACTTCTTTGAAACCTTGGGCAATTATAGTGATAATAGTGAATCCATTTTGATGTAATTCCTATTTGACATTATCTATTGCAAGCGATAGTAGTGAATACATTTTGATGTAATTCCTATTTGACATTATCTATTGCAAGTGATAATAGTGAATCCATTTTGATGTAATTCCTATTTGGTTTAATGTTGGTCATTTTTTATTTTTATTTTTTTGTGTGTGATGGACCTTTTGCTCACACCGTCTTTCAATGAGGCTGTTAGGGTGTAGAAGAATATGTTCAATATATGGCATTGTGGTGGGAAGTGGGAGTAACTCCATCCCCAAATTCATTGTCGAAAAGACTTATCAAATGGAATAATCAACAAAAACAAACTGACGTTAGCATTAGAAAATGATAAAAGTGACATTGTTTTCAACCATAATCGGCGACAACTACATGCTTCCCTGATACGAACAAAATAAAAATAAAACCCTTAGATAAGTTAGTACATAACACGTTCAACGAATTTACTACAAATCAAGTCGGCCCAGTTCCTTTTGCAATCCCTTCTGAGCTTCCTTTGCCCCTATGGATCGCCACGTTCACAGATATCTTGAATTCTGCTTCTTCAGTTAGTCGAACCTGAGATTCGAACCTGTGGGTCATAGCTTCAACTGCTTCCTTGGTCGCAGTTGTGATTGAGGTAGAGCTAGCGTTACTAGATTCACCGCTTAACTGTCCTTCTACAACCCAGTCTCAATAACCACATTTATTACTGCAACATATGAATAATCTCCCTTTATTAGCAGTTGCCTTTTTGACCTGAAAACACTTCTGAAATCCATTCTTACATAATGGGCATTGTCGTTTAATCAAGCATTCGACGAAGAAGTGCTCTTTGCCTCTACAGCTGATAAGTGTGGTTTTTGTACTTCTCGTGATGCTAAATCATCATATTTTATTGTCTTTTGAATGAAATTCTACCTAATTTATGTTCAATTATTTTTTGTAGGTAAAACTTTATGTTTAATGAAGAATTGAAGAAAAGAATACAAAATAATAGAAAATGGCAAAATTCAAAGTACGAGGCCTTGGAAGCAAGCAATTAATTGGGCTTCAATTTGGACTTCTAATTGGATACAAAATTTGACGACTTGAAATTAAATATATATATAGGCAAAGATAAGAGCTAAGTAACACTTATTCCAATTCTTTGATCTTAATACTTTATTTGATTTTCCAAGAACATGACGTTGCGGAACATTTAAACTAATTTTGACCAATGAGCCAACGGAAGTTATAGGAAAACTAGTCGTTGAATTAAACGCCATATCAGGGTGAGTCTTTTCTTCACTTTCTTCCCTACCCCTTTATATGCGGATTTAGAATTTAAAACATTGAGAACAATGTCTAGTTTAAGTTTGGGGGTGGAAAATATGAGTTTTCATTTTTTTTAATGTGTTTTTGTACTTTTATTGTTTCTGTTAAAAAAGCGAGTAAAAAAAAATATAATAAAAATATTTTCTTTTTGTATGTTTGTATGAATTAGTTGGCCTGACTGACAATGGCGAATATATTGAATTATTAATTGATTTATAAATGGTGAATAAATTGAATGCTTAAATTCA
>CAIGRB010082997.1:33684-56766 GCA_903798255.1 Fraxinus quadrangulata | reverse complement strand
GTGAATAAATTGCATGCTTAGATCAATTTTTGCTTTTTCATGTAAAATTTAATATATATTGAGCACATGAATTAAATTAAGTATTGTATATGAATGAGTTGAATTCATAATTGGATAGGTTAAAATAGTGGACCATAGATGCTAAACTCAAAATCACAAAATTTTACATTTTTGGACCAAATTTAGAATAGTAATTCGAGAGATTTCATTGTTATGGGAAGATATTGAGATAAATGGGGATTTCATGTGTGAAAAAAAATAATCTTGTATGGATTGTCTAAAGTCAATAAGATAAAATTGGGTGAAAATCTCAAGTTAGATATCATTTTTCTTAAATTGGTGTTTAATGAGTGATATTGCACTAATCAGGGCATTAAAAAAATTTATTATTTTATCTAAAAAACTCTCTTCGTAGCCTTTATGACTCGAGCAATTAAGTCTGTAAGGGTCTTTTAAACCTTGTGCCCTATGGTCATCTAACTTGAGAGTCATCGGTCGAAAACTTATTACATGAGTCATTTAGAAAGTTTGAAGATGAGAATGCTTCAAATAAAGAAGAAAAAAATTGAGAAAAAAATAATTATATAAAATCAGAAAAAGCAGTTGTATGAAACAGAAGACGCACAAAATGTCTTGATTATGTCCTAAACACTTATTTGGGAAAAATTGACTTTTCATAAGGGATTATTGGCCTTGTTAAGTTCTAAAGATTGAAGCAATCAACCTATGTAGAATCCTTATTTATTAATATATTGACTAGAAATTAGTGAGATTTACCTAAATTAGATATGTGAGGATAGTATAAAATTCAACCTTAATTCACACACTTGAAAAGAGTGGAAAAAAAAAGTTTGGGGTTTGTGAATCTTACGAGTGATGAAAGAATATATTTGATTATTGAGGGTCGAAAATTGAAACAACTTATAAATTCATAATGTTATGCTTAATTCATCACACACACACGTCGATTTTACATTGAAAAAGTAGATTTTAATTCATGTATTGTGATTTTGAAGTTGTGATTAGATTTGATATTATTATTTCAATCTTGAGATAAAAAGTCAGGTTAGCTAGTTAAATCTTTTTGCTTTACTTGATTGACTGGTCACCAATTGGGTAATTAGCATTACATATTTGTGTGTTTGTTATGTTTTAGTTTTGTTTGAGGACAAACAAAAAGTTAGGTTTGGGGGTGTGATAAATGTAGTTTTTATACTTATTCGTGACGTTAAATCATGATATTTTATTGTCTTTTGAATGAAATTCTACCTAATTTATGTTAAATTATTTTTTATAGGTAAAACTTTATGTTTAATGAAAAATTGAAGAAAAAAAAATACAAATTAACATAAAAATGGCAAAATTCAAAGTACGAGGCCTTGGAAGCAAGCAATTAATTGGGCCTCAATTTGGACTTCTAATTGGATACAAAATTTGGCCGACTTGAAATTAAATATATAGACAAAGATAATATTGAGCTGAAATTAATTACTGTGTGTTTAATGCTTTTAATTGTCTCGCAACAATTAATTAATTTAAGAATAGTGCTGAAATCGAGAGATGATGTATAATTCTAACTCGTGCAATAATTAACACAGATATTACAAGAGATTGAGAAATAATTATAAGGTATGCGATCTTTGTTGAATTCTTATAGATAAATGCATTTATATGTGTGTGAATTTACATAGAGATATAGTAAATTCGGGCATATGAATAGGATTAAAGTTACTTGAGAGAGAACACTAGATACAATAGATTAATTCGAAAGTTGGCACGTATGAAAATTGACTGAACAAATTGAAATTAAATATATGATAAATAACCTAAATAAAATCGGAAATCTTAACTATCCATTCACATAATCTTCTCTATAGTTTTAATTTGAATTTGTTATTTTATTTATTAGAACTTCATTTAGAAAACAAAACTTGATTTGATCATTAGTTACGATTTTAATTTAAATTGAAGTTATGTTAGTTTAAAAATTTATAGTAGATAGTAGTTTCTATGGGATGATATTCAAACTTAATAAATTCATTTTATTACTTGTTACGATCTGTACACTTACGAAATCTCACGAACAACAGCTATGGTAAATTCCAGAATTCTTCCGACCATTCTAATATATAATTAAACCATAAACAATGTCAAAATATTTTCCATTGTGGCATGGATTAAGCACGCAAGTAAACAAAATACGAAGCTCAAATTCATATAATTCTCACCAATTTAGATGCCAGGAGGAAAACCCCAAAACCACAAAGCAAAATACAAAGCAGAAATTAGACTACAGCAAGAAAAAACACAAAAATACAAAGCAAAATAGAAAGCTCAAATTACATTCCAGTAAGGAAAAACCCGAAAATACCAATATAATTCTCACCAACATTTTTAAACTCCAAGTATAAACCTCAAATTGGTGACTTGTATACAATGCCTTGGGAACGGTAGCAACGGTAAAACCTTCACAAAATCGCAGGCATGAAAAATATAGCAACAACCACAACATTTGTTTACTTTCAAGCGACGCGTTCTCTGGTTTAGACTTTACCATGACGGGAAATTCGCAGCTCACAACTTGTTTGTCGATCTATAAATTCGGACCAATCGTAACAAAGATGTTTTCAAAACCCATTCTCTGTTTTAGGGGTAAATAGATTGGGATTCATTTCTTCTTCAACGGGGTGACGTAGGCCGAAGGTTTTGAGGCTTGTTGGTCGGCGAAACAGCAGTCT
Organism: Fraxinus quadrangulata; assembly: GCA_903798255.1. Classification (NCBI taxonomy): domain Eukaryota; kingdom Viridiplantae; phylum Streptophyta; class Magnoliopsida; order Lamiales; family Oleaceae; genus Fraxinus; species Fraxinus quadrangulata. The sequence continues at coordinate 54,028 of CAIGRB010082997.1, read as the reverse complement.
GTTTCTAGGGTAAAATATGGGGAAAATGCGTGAGAAATGTTTTCATTCGTCTTTTTAGGTTTTCAATTTTTTTTTTTTTTTATTACTTTCAAATAACACCACATCACCCTATCAAAAGTATTGTCAACGCCTTTGTACGAGTAGCGCGGTCGTTGTTCTATTGTGTCAACATTAATGTTGATGGAGATGACAACTTGGCTGTGACGTGCCTTTTACTCCAAAATAGGCAAGTCTTTTCAACCTTTCTCCAGGCATATTGCTAGGAAATGGAGTAGGCTTTTGCTTAATATGCACTTTACTGGCTTCACGTGATGCAATTTTTTATTACTATAAAAGTGGTCAATTGATATTTTGGGGAGACAACTCTTGGTTGGGCTTCAAAATAATGTGAAATTGGGCCTATTTTTACCAGGCCCTATCCAAGTGGGTCAAAGGTTCTTAGGCCACTAGGGTTAGAGATATTAACAGACCAACCTAGTTTGAACTAATAAGTTGGACTTCAGTGGACTGGACCCAATATTTATTTTCATGGTTGAAATTGGACTTTGTTTTTAAGCCTGCTAGACAATATTCCCACTTCTAAATTTATTTTCTATAATTTGATTAATGGGAAAATTAGGCTGAATACTCTAAAAAATTAACTAATTTGATTAATGTCTTATTAATTAATTAAATCATATAATTAGCGTAACTAATACGTTCTAAAATTACAAAACCATCAAAACCTAAATCAGTAGTTCATATTCCAGAAAACTCACAAAGAGAAACCCTCCTCACCTCCTGCTCCACTTCTTCTGAAGATACAACACCGACTTAAAGGAAAATTCTAGATTTGTGTGGGTTATTCATCTCATTTCTTGAACCTTCTTCGTTAAGGAAACTAAAGAATAATCTACAAGAAAAAGCCACTGGAAGAAGTTAGAAGGAAGCAACCCGCCCACCGCCATTAAGCGAATTTTCCAGAATCTGGTCTTCTCCCATTTTTATCATGCTGGAAGAAAATTCTGGAATTGAAGTCACCGACTTTTGCTATCTATAAATATGTGTTGTTGTGTGTGAATGGAGTATATGAACGGTGAACAACATGAGTATGAGAGCAAGAAGAAGGTGGGAAAGAGAAAAAGAGAGGCAGTTGACTGTGAGTGAATTAGATACAAATGGTGTGTGTACGTGAGAGAGAAATTATTGAAGTGGTTGAGTGAATAAAATATTATTAGTGACCTTAGTGAGTTTTTCGAGTTAGTTACTTTTTAAAAAAAATTGTCACTTTTTTTTAGTATTTGTTAGTCACATTCTTGATTTCTATCGCTTTTTTAGTGTCAAACGTCAATTTTTAATAAAATTGATATTGTATGTCTTTTTAATAAATAAAAAAAAAAGTGACACTTAACTTTTACAAGTGACATTGTGTTACTTTTTTAGATTTTATCATTTTTTTTTTATTTTTTGTCACTTTTTAAGAAAATGAAAAAGTGAAATAATATGCTATATTTTTCTAACATAATCAGCATGTGAATTGTCCTGGACATGTTGATTATTTTAACAACATGATTACTAGTGCTGCACAAATGAATGATGCTATTTTAGTATTTGTCACTTTTTTTTTTAGTTTGTGTCACTTTTTTTGAGTTTGTATTACTTGTTTTGAATTTTGTCACTTTTTTTTTAGTTTGTGTCACTTTTCTTAAAAAAGTAAAAAACGTGATAATTTTTATAAAAAAAAGTGACATTGTGTCACTTTTCTTAAAAAGTAAAAAAAGTGACAATTTTTATAAAAAAAAGTGACATTGTGTCACTTTTTAATTTTACACAGTATTTTTTACTTTCTGAAAACTTTTCATATGATTTTTCAAAATATCCCTAATTTTAAGGGTATTTTTTTAAGTATCCCAAAAATTAAGAAGAATATGTTTAATTTTGGCCCAAATATTTTTTGTAGCCCAGCTCTAATTTGAATCCCAACTTAAACCGAATATTCAATTATTCAAATTTTATTAAAGACGCTACAATTATTAAATACTATTTTCATGATATTCATGAAACATGAATATCTTCCTGTCATGTTAGATATTTTATTATTGCATGTTTGATTGAATTTACTTATAATTATTAGGCAAACTTTATTATAGATAATTCGTATTGATCTTATATAAAAATAAATTACTTATTTTAATAGTTAGAGACACTACATGTTTTGTAAAGTTTAAAAGGAATTAATTTTTTATTTGTATGTATGTTTTCATTTATTACCTATTCATAGTCATTAGAAAAAAAAAAAATTACTTATTTTGACCATGAAATAGATGTTATTATAAAAATAAATAACTTGTTCTAGATTTGATATTTACAATAAAAATGATATTTGTTTAAACTTATTTATTTATAAATTAATCTATATTTAAATATATTTTTTGAAACTGAGCTAATTTTTTTAACCCTCAAAATTCTTAGTCCGTTTATTTTTTCCACTTTGGATATGATTCCCCACTCACTATGAAATGTGGTGATTTAGAAAATCGATGTCAACACCAAATAGTATTTTGAGACAATAACGTACTATAGAGATGTATTGTTGATTGCAATTCGACCAAGCTTTCAGTTTTTCAGATAGAATGATCGTCAAAGTTATTTAGAACCGTATTCATTAAGTATTTTTTTTATTTTTATTTTTTATGATTTTTCAAAATATCCCTAATTTTAAGGGTATTTTTTTAAGTACCCCTTGATTAATTATCACTTGACTTTAATTGGACCAACATTATTTCTTTCTTATTTTAATCTCAAATCTTGTTTCTTAATAAATTTCGGATAATGCAAAAATGCTTGTCACTTGAGTTAATTACAATCTGGACCTATTGAGGCCTGAATTATGGCTCAACTCTATTGGGCTACAAAGGACATCTGCAACTTGGTTCCTAGCAAGTTGAAATCAAAATTGATGGAACTTTGTCTATGATTGGAAAATAGTTGCATTCTGAGAAGAAATTTCAAAAATATGGAGTTATCCACTGCCAACTTGAGAAAAATGCTTGGCCAATTGCTATGCTACTAATTGTTCAAATTCCTCCAAAGATGATTATGGTATTCTTTTGTCATTCTTGCGCTATATTGTGAAAATGGAGCATAATGGTTTCTGGCACAGACAGAAGCTACTAACGAAATTAAGAATTACATCTATCCACATCAAATGATCAACAAAATGTCGAGCTAGGATTTCTTATTTAAGGCACTTTTGATCATCTCTATTATTCAAGGTGAGCCATAAGTCCTTGCACATAGAGGCTTGCTCATGGATTCTTTATTGATTGAAGGCTAGCCTAGCTCATGGATTTCACACTATCAAATGTAATATTCTATGAATCCGCATTCCTTGAATAAAGGAAGAGGCAGTATATCAGAGTCCTCATTCCTTGAATAAAGGAAGAGATGAAATTTTGAAATTCGCGTTCCTTAAATAAAGGAAGAGGTAGAATCTTGAAGTATTTGCCCTTGAAAAAGAAGCATCATTGTAGCCCTAGCTTGACGTGTTTGCCCTTGCAAAAGGAGCATTTCCTGAGTTCGAGGGATGTTTATTCTCCGCCTCGCCAAATGATTATTTCTGACCTCGCGAGATGTTTATGAGGGCCTCTCACTGTCGTGAAGCCAAGTTGTAAGACCTCGTCCATCAGAGGTTTCTTATAAAACTCCAATAGTTCGAGAGCTATTCGCGGGATGTCTATTCCCGCTTCACTAGATGATTATTTCTGATTTTGCAAGATGTTTATTCCTCATCTTTCACTACCGTCGAGCCAAGTTGTAAGAGCTCATCTATCAGAGACGGCTTATAAGACTCTGATAGTTCGAGAGCTATTTGCATAATGTTTATTCTACGTCTAGCCAGATGATTATTCCTAGTTTCGCGAGATGTTTATTTCTAGCCTTTCACTATCATCGAGCCAAGTTATTAGACCTCGTCTATTAGAGTCTGGTTATAAGACTCCGATAGTTCGAGAGCTATTCACGGGATATCTATTCCCCGCCTCACTACATGATTATTCCTGGCTTCACGAGATGTTTATTCATCGTCTCTCACTATCGTCGAGTTCAGTTTTAAGACCTCTTCTATTCAATGCTAGCATATATAAGACATCGAAAGTTCAAGACGAGCCACTAGCTCGATATTTATTCTTCGCTTCTCGAGATGCCTTACCTAACGAGATGTTGCATTATAGCTACATTTATCTTCAAAGAGCTCATCATGCCTCAACATCGACTGTATTACAACTGCCTATCTTTCAGAGCTTTGTTTCTACTTCAACTGTTTTACATCTGCTAATTTTCAGAAAGTTTATATTATTTACCTCATCGTAAGGATAGGGGTGGGCCCACCTTAATACCTACGAGACTAAACCTTCCATTGCTGGATCAAAAACCATAGAAGAAGCCCTTGACATGGATGCGCCACCCCATGTAAGGATATCAGCTTATAGTTAATTACATTAAGAGCATCGCCTCTACAGAGCATCACATCTGCATTAGTTTATCACAGCTACTTGTATATTTGGTATCGTCTCTATATCAACTTCATCACTATATTTCAAAGTTCGACCAGCATATTAATATTCGACTCAGACTTGGGGGACTATTGTGATACTAGTATCTTTGTATCATTACGTTATTACTACTAGCATATGCATTATATTATTGTTGCCAAGTAAGGATATCACATCATTGCTAGCATGTCATGACACTATTTTTGCTACTGCCAGTATGTTACGTTATCTACCTTATTAACATATTGCTTCACTATAGCACTAGTATTGCATTAAGTTGTGCAAGCATGCAGGTCATGATGGGCTCTTTGCATATTATATCTTGAAGAAATTTGATGTCATTATTCACTTTTTTGTCATAAGTAATTTGAAGGGCAAATAGACCCCAAATTTATTTTATATGTGCAATGGAGATATTATGTTGAATTACAAGGTGATTTAGTCCATATTACAGAGGAGATGTTGCCGAAATTTTAACAAATTATATGCGACATCTTTCGAGGCAATCTAAGTCCCCGCTTATTTGAGCTCCCACAGATACTTTCGAGACAATTATTAAGTCCTCACATATTTGGCATCGATGCATATTTTCGAAGCAATTTGTAAATTCTCGCTTATTGGAGCTATTCATATTCCTGATGCAATCTGTAAGACCTCGTCTACTTGACAACTTATGTTTCAAAGTTCTACCCACACATAAATATACGACTAAAACTTGGGGGAGTATTGTTACACTTATAAATTACGTGGCATCGACTATTTATTGGATTGGGCTTATTAAACTAAATAAATTGCATCTTGAGCTCGGCCTATTACCTACGTGTCCTATTTACATTTTCCTATATATANTAAGGTATGGTTTCTAACCCTATTCAAATTCTCTCTCCCTCTCTTGCACTCTCTTTTTTTCTCGTCCGGTCGTTGACTTGACCGTAGAAGTGCAAACGGTCATCGGACCTTTTTCTCGACTAACGATTTTTGCTTTTAATGAGGTGTTTCAATGTACAGGTGATGTCTACTTGGAGAGGAGGTAGAATGGATTCTGTTAGCGCATTTTTTGAGGTCAAAACGAATAAGATTCAAAGTGAAATTAATCTCTCAAACAATGTCTTTTTCTTTGTACAATGAATATGTCTTATATGGGCGGACTCAAACAATCCTAAATTAACTTGTAAAACAACTAAATAAATATGATAGAAAAAACCTAATTAGATTGTAAGATAGCTAGCAAAACGGGGTGAAAAACATGATAAAAACAACTAGATAACATGATGAAATAATGAAAATACCCTTAAACTAAATCAAAATAGAAAAACGCTAAATCTGACTCCTAAACAACGAAATTTGGCCTTAAAAGTTAACAACGTCATCCAACAAAAATGTGTAGAATCAAGCAAGCATCATGATTCTAGACATGGATAAAATCTAACAATCGAGCTAAAAGTTAAGTGCGTTTTTTTACGTCCTTCTTATTCATCTTTGGCTTGAATCAATTGCACTGAGGTTTCGTTATTCCTTCAATCCCACCTTGAAACTTTGTTTCTTGTTTGTTGCACTCGAATTCTTGACCCACATAACTTGGACAAGTCTTTGCATGATTTCCTTTATATTTTTCTCACTTGACATCATTATTAGCCCCTTCATGAAGAACATCACGCATTTTGATACATTTTAGCAAATTTGGTGCATTTTGAGGGTTTTACAGTGTTCAACCCTTCCGACCTTGGCTCTTGATTCAAGAAATCATTGGGTCAAGGTTATACTCTAAATTTAGTTTTCTTGGGGTTCTATCAAATCTTAACTAGATGCCAAGGTACATCCTGCAACGAGGATCAAATTAAGAGGTTAATGCGCAAAACAATTCTTGAATGGTCTTGATGTGATTGTTTTGATGTGAATGACTTAAAAATGTGATGAAAACTCAACGAAAAAGACACTAAAAGAATTAGAACTAGAAAACAAAAGAAAGGTAATGAAACAAAAATCGAATTTTAGAGCCAATGCTCTATTACCAACTAATGCGAACCTCATTACAGGATGTACCCTAGAAACCACTCAATAATCGATACAAACCCCAAGAAATCTAAAACCGAATGAAGTACTTTGACCCAATGATTTCTTTAATTAAGAACCAAGGCTGGAAATGTTGAACGCCACAAATGTTGGAAATCTTTAATAAGTTCTGAATAGTTCAATTACGAACAAGATTCAAAGTGAAAATCTAACTTTATAATTAATCTCTCAAACAATGTCTTTTTCTTTGTACAACGAATATGTCTTAAATGGGCGGGACTCAAACAATCCTAATTAACTCGAAATCGGCTCATTTCTAGCCAATTCGGATGACATTTTTAATGGACCCGTTAGCTCAATTATATGTTAACGAGATAGTAAGGTTGCATGGTATGCCCGTTTCAATTGTATTAGATCCAAAGTTCACATCAAACTTCTGGAAAAGTTTACACCGAGCTATGAGAACTAAGCTAAAATTTAGTGTACTTGTCCCCTTTAGACAGATGGGCAGTCTGAGCGAACAATTCAAACATTGAAAGATATTCTTCGAACATGTGTCCTCTAGTTTGGAGGACATTAGGAGAAACATTTGTCCTTGGTTAAGTTCACATACAACAACATCTATCACGCCTCTATTGGCATGGCACCATATGAGGCATTGTATGGGAGAAAGTTTAGATCACCAGTTCATTGGGATGTGGTTGATGAGCGAAAGATTTTGGGTCCAGAGATCATTGAACAAATAGTGTAGGATATTGAGAAAGTTCGAGCTAGTATGAAAATTGTCCAAGATAGACAAAAGAGTTATGCTATAGGAGAATGAAGGAATTAAAATTTTCGATAGGTGACAAAGTTTTTCTCAAGATTGCACCAATGCAAAGTTGCGACAAAGGTTCATTGGCCCATTTGAAATCTTGCAACGTACTGAAAAGTCGCATATCAATTGGCTTTACCTCTAGAACTTCACATTCCAAGTGGCAATGCTTAGAAAGTACGTCCCTGATCTAACTCATGTGGTCAACTATCAGTCCATTGAGTTACAATAGGGTTTGAGCTACGAGGAAGTGCCAATTAAGATCATTAATCAGAAATTTCAAGTGCCCCTTAGTAAAGTACAATGGCACAATCACTCAGTCGATGAGACAACTTGGGAGAGAGAAGTAGAAATGCAAGCTAAGTACCCACAACTCTTCGATGAATTTCAAAGTAATGAAATTTATTGTTAAGAGGGTAGATTTTAAAACCCGTACCTATATCCTAATTTTATGAGTTTACCCTTGACGCCCATTATAAAAATAGACGCGGTTAATATTTTAGCCCGATCAGTTACATGAAAGTCGATTAGATGGAATGATAGCCCACACATTTTGTTTTAAGTTTGTTCCTTTTGGACTTTAAATCAAATTCCAATTGAGATAATGTGTTGATTTTATCTATATCTTATTTAATGCTAAAAGATAATTGAGATAATGTTTCAATTATTAAAATTGAGATAATTCTTTTTTTTTTTTGTTATTTAAAATTCATTATCTTATCTTATTAATCGAAATATGGTTGAAATAATGATAAGATTTTACCACTTTTAAAATTCAATTGAACTTCCAAAGTATGTGATCCCTATAAATAGGTATCATATGTTCCCTTTTCAAGCACATTCATTTCTCTATGAAATACACACAAACACAAATATATTATATTTATTAGTACGTGGGTCAAATGTTGAAGTCCCGAATACATTCCAATATTTCTCTTATCACTTCACGATATATAGTTAAGTGTATAAGTATTTTTTTTGGGATTATATGCGTACGTTAGGTTTTTGGATCATTGATTATGAGATCCTTTATGTATGCTCTAAGTTTGGACCGAAGTATAGTAACGTTACACATGAAAATTCCATACCACCTATGTTCGGTATAGATTTTCGTATCTCATTATGTGTGTATGTATGTATGAAGTTCCTAAAATTTCATACAATATTAACCCATGTACATGCATGCTTATTGAGATTTTATCTCACCCCCTCCTTATACCCTTTTTAGAAAATTAATGGTTCGTGGAATCAAGGCATGAGAGAGCTGGCGAAGAGGAAAAGTGAAAAGAGATCCACCAAGCTTACTTTTGTTGATTTAAGAACTTGATTGTTGATTTAGATATTAAGACTACTAAAACTTCTAGTATTTTATTCTATTTCAATATAAAATTATAAGTTATGCTCGCTCTTATTATTTCATGATATTATTTAATAAAATTTCAAGTTTTTGAATGTGAAATATGGTATTCAAGTTACGATCTTAGTGACACTCGAATCTTTAGAACTCGGGTCGTCACATATTTTTTTTTAAAAACCATCTCTACTATTGTTTGATATGAATAATCGTTAGAAATCAATCTTGTTATGCAAAGGGCTTAAACCAATTTCAAGAAATATTTTTTTGGAGTTCTTGGGGTGTTTCCATTCTTCTTTTGATCTTCCCTTCTTGAGTCCTTTATCTTGTTATTCTTCTTATTTTCGAGTTCTTGTTGATTTGAACATTGCAAAGGCTGAATTCTTGATTGTTTTAATTAGTTCCTTAAAGAACTTGAAAAGAAAGCATAAGAGAGAAAAAAAATGCAAGAGTGGTGAATTTATTATCATGAAAAAGCCATTCTAGAGAGAGACGCTTCAATATAAACATGTGAGGTTACTTTCCTAGTAATTTTCTGACAAGGGAGAATCTACATCGGAGGAGAATCTACATCGGAGGTGAACAACCAATTATATATTTTGAAAGCCATGCAATAACAATTTAAGAGAATGAATGTAGTGTTTGGAAAAATTAATAATACAATAAATAGGCGACTCACAAAATGTAAATATCTCAGAGATTTTGAATAAATAATTTGAGTTTAGATTGAAATTTTAAAGAAACTAAGGACTAAGTGCAAAATCTTGAAAGTTTGTGGACTCTGGAGAAATAGAATTTATATAATTATCATATGAAGGATTTTAAGTATTTTTAACCATATAGAGACTTCTGAAAGTTTTTGAATAGATTGCGACGATTTAGATAAAATCATCATTTCACAAATTCACAAATTTTGAAGTGTGAATAATGAAGTTTAGTTTAAAAGAATTATACTTCTAATTATGAGAGTAAGCATTAGAAATTATTCTGGTCTTTTAAGGCTTGTTTGGAACTTTCGGTACAGTCTAGGACAGTCCAAGTGAAGTTGAGATTTCGAACATAAATGCATGAAGAATGAAGGATAAAAATATAATGAATCCAATGGTATGAGTTTCATAATTTTTCGATTATGAAAGGATGGTTAAAAGTTAATTTTATGGTATTTTCTACTTTTCGAGATTTACGCAAGGAACTTTTTGGCAGAATTATTTTTGCTAAGATGAGGGGTCGGGTTCCATTAGAAATTAAAGGTCAAAAATATGATTTCTATTTGGTTTAAAATAAAATGAATATGGAGGTTAATGGGGGTATTCAATAGTCGGGAGTTGGGGACTCTTCATTTGCTCCCATGAAGACCAAAATAGAACATTTTCATCATGTTTGAGGAGGCCCCTATACAAAATCCGAATTTAATAACTATTTCATCAAAAAAATTCGATTTCTTATCATTTTATCTCAAAATTCTCTCAAATTTTTGTAAAGAAAAGAAAAGAAAGAAAGGAAGATTTTTTAAGATCTGGAAAAATGCTTGATTCCAAAGAGTTTTAAAGGAAAGATAAGGTGAGAAACTTTTGTGCAAAGTGTTTGAATATCTTGATATAATATTTTTTTTTTTTCAATTGATAGAGTAAAAGATACTAAATGGAATGATTTTGAATATCGATCTTACATGATATGCTAATGTTCGATATGGTATGGATTTGGTGATTTATGAAATGCACAAAACTTCCCATTCGATATGGTTCGGTTTGTTGTTTTGAATCTTATATAGAATGCATAGAGCTTTTTGTTCGACATGGTTCGGTTGCTTACTATAAAATGTGGTATAGATTGTATAGTATTTTATTAATAATATTTGGAGATTGAATTGTATGTATCTTACTTTATATTTTTTAAAATACTTACCCTTTTTTGGATTTCATTTACAAATTAATACTAACCGAATGAATGATGTTAATTGGTGGTGTCGTGTTCCGTGGATTGATGGAAAGATCTTCGAAGTAAATTTAACTTCTTTTTTTGTTGTTGTTGTTGTTGTGTGTGTGTGTGTGTGTTTTTTTTAAGTGTTTAAAATTAGTCTTGAAACTTTATGATTAATTTTCTATAAATCATGTTGTTATGTTTTGAAAACATTGCAGTTTTTCTTTACGTCATATTTCAAAGTATATGGATAAATTTCTCTTTAAGCTATGAAATGAATATTTGTAACAATTTGAATTTTAAATAGGGGTGTTACAGTTGGTATTGGAGCCGAAGTTTACTTTTTTGTAGGCGCGGGTTGTCAAAATTATATATATCTAACTTTCATATCGTCTTCTAAAATTAAGTATCACTGAGAAACAATGTCTTCCATACACGCAGAAACTTTGGATATAAATTTGGATTTTCTAAGGACATTTTTTAGTGGTGAGACCACTTTGTAATTGTACATTTAGGAGTCTAGTTTTACCAGAATTTTATGGTTCATAAAATAGAGTTATATTTTGTGAGAAATGCATTTTTCCGTGGGATAGCCAGAACTGTCTAATCACAGAAACAGCTGAAGTAGTCTCGATTTTGTACTTATTTTAACCCCTTAGATTTTTTTTTTTTTTTAAATTGAGGTTTGGTACATTTATAGCACACACCTAAAGGAATCCAAATACATAAATAATTCTCCAAGATGACCACCAAGTGACTTTTTTATAGTCCATGAAACCAGGCTGCCAACACTCAACACATTGGTCTTGGGTAATTGAAAAAATGTATAAGCATGGCCCAGGATATGGACTTCATTAAGAAAAACAGAAAAACGAGGTTTTTTACTTTTGGGTTCATTAAGAAAATAGATTTTTATTTATTTATTTATTTTGAGTTCAATCCTATTAATTGATAACAAAACTACATTTTTGTTTCCAAAATTTCCATATTTAGACCTTGTTTGAGACAAGAATTGGAGACTCTTATCGCCCGAACTAGACCTTGTGATATAAACAAGGTATTAAGCCCCTATGTGACATGACATACAATTTCCTAGCATCTAGGTGCCAAGTGGGCAAATCCTACATGCCCATCGCAGGTACTTCCAAAATTGCATTGGCATTAGCTCAAGGTGCCTAGGCTCGACCCCTTTTTTTTTTCCCAAATTTCCTTGTTCATTTTGGAAACTTATTTTTTAGGATTTTTGGGCTTTCCAAGCACATGTTTGAGGCTTTTGAAGACTTACATAAATTTGAAAACCTTCCTATTTTATTTTTTATACCACATAACACCTTATAGATCATTTTACGAACATGTACATCCCAAAAAGAGAGTGGAGGAAAAAACCTTAACCTGGAGGTAAAGGAGGTGGATTCCAAATCCTAGTATCACTAAAAATTTGAGTTTTTTTTTTTTTTTTTTCTTCCTCGAAAGCTTATCAAATCTCTTTGATTTGTTTATTGAGATAATTTAGAAATCATGATTGAAAACATAGAAATTTCGAAATTTGTGTGTACGACGTAGAGCTATTTTTAAATGAATTCTACATAAATTCCTAATCCTCATTGGTTCATCACTTTATTATTTGTATACAATACTATGCACCTGCGAAATTTTATCACAGCATTCAACAAATACTTGATTCATATTGTCGAATATAAATTTCAACAATTTGTAGATATAAAATGTCAAATTTGACCGTTCATAACGACGAACCGTTAAGAATTTATTACACGTCAAGAAAATAGTTAAATACTGACCTAACCTCAATCCTTCCATTAATGTAAACCAATACAACAATTGAAAATTTTTACTATAAACATATCGATATAATGTTGATAAAATCACTTGGTAATATAAACCACATCTTCATTCACAAAGAAAAATAAATTCACACTACCAAATCTTGAAGCTCTAAATTGCACTTGAGAATTTTGTTTAAGAAACTAAAACTAAAATAATCTTGTTCTTTGGTTAAAACACTTTCTTAATCAAATATTTTGGCATTGAATTATCTTTTGTGTATTTAGCGGTTTTTAATTGTTTTGAGGGTAATGAACCATCACATCCACTTACAAATTTCCCTACAAACTAGCTATTGTGTTATTCTTGAGATTTGTGCACCAACATCATGTATTATGAGATCTTAACCACCGGTTTTAGAAAAGGATATTTTAGTCTATTCACATAAAAGATGCTATCCCACACGTTTTTCACATTCATGATTCAACCACCACGAGGAAACATTTTGGTTTTAATCTTAATTTTCCGTTTTTAATAAAAGTGAACGAAGTAAATAAAAGTACAATTTTTCCTTTTTTTTTTCTTTTCGTTTTGTCTTCCCCTCTATTTATTTTATTTTATTTTATTTTTTGTTTAGCTAACTAAAAGAAAGGACATTATAGCCTTTTTCTAGTGGAAATTTGACTTTTTAACTTTCAAATTGATGTAAATAGTGAAAAATAACAATTTGCGCACCAAAATAATAGGGTGCAAAGTTGCATGAGGGTCGTACTTTACCTACCATTTGGGCTCTCTCTTACTTTACCTAATTGACTCGCTTGTTGATGAAAAACTTAATGCAAAAAATGAGTACTTGAATGAAAATAAATCGCATATAAAACATACCAAAAAACTAGAAAAGACACTTTTTACCAAATCAGCAATATTTTATTTTGGTTTTCAATTAAAGTCACATAATGTCGGGTGAATTTATGGGAGGCTATTTTGAAATTAATTTAAAGTTTAGCTCGTATCTTAATTTAAGTGCAGCTCTTGTCCAGCTTTCAAGCTTAAACCCAAGTACCAACCCTAAAACCCAAACCTGCCTAATCTATATCCCCAAAAAGGAGGTTAAATCCCTAATTGGTCACTGAACTTTGAATAAAGATTTCAAGAGGTCACTAAATTTCAAAAGTTTCCACATTAGTCACTAATCTTTACAATATGTAATTTCATCGATCGTTGAGTGATGAATAGGATTACATTTTGTAAAATTTAATGACTAACGAGAAATCTTTTCAAGTTTAGTGACCCATTGAACTTTACGCAAAGTTCAGTGACCAATTACAGAATTAACATTAGAGTCAACAGAGAATTTTGAAGTTCAATGATTAACCGAAAAACTTTTGAAATTCAGCGACCCTTAGAAACCTTATGCAAAACTCAATGACCAATCAAGTAATTATCCCCCATTTTTACTAATTTTTTTTTTTTTTTTTGTTTTTTTTTGGTTGTTGTACTCCTAGTTCACAATTTTGAAATTCATCATCTTCTTCAACTAAAAATCAAATAACTGCTTTAGCTTCGATCGTCTTTTCATTAAGATACACCTGAATAAAAACTAAAAATTTATTAGATGCTCAGTTGAAGATGTTATGAGTTTCAAAATTAAATACTATTAAATGATCAATGTCGAAGGGATTCTCTACTAACATAGTTGACTGCATGAACCTCTGTTGCCTCTTTGATTTTCGAGAGATCAGCAGACAACCTTGTTAATTACTTTAGGATTAAAAAAAAAAAAAATTCTTTTTTCTAAGCTTGACAATGCTAGAGCAAATAAAATTCTAGGTAGGAGTACAAAAAATTAAAAAAAAAGAGAGAGAAAAGACTAAAAAGAAACATAAAATTTAATAAAAATGAGGGTTAATTACTCAATTGGTCACTGAACTTTGCGAAAATTTCCAAGAGGCTACTGAATTTTAAAAGTTCCCCATTAGTCACTGAACGTTAATTTTCTAATTGATCACTGAACTTTGCGTAAAGTTCCGAACGGGTCACTAAATTTCTAAAATTTCTACATTAATCATTGAACTTTACAAAATGTAAGCTCATCTATCACCCAATAACCAAATTTTTTTATTTGATTTGATTCTCTTTAGAACCGAATTGGAGCATAAGCCCTAACTATTTGTTATGGTTGCATAAAATTCACAGGTCACCAAAATCGTAGCAAAATCTCATGTAACTAACTTCATTTAGTCAAAAACAAGTCTCATTATCATTAAACTTGTGTTGCAGTTGGATTTTAAGCACAAAAGAATAGAAAAATCAATACAAGTATTTAATATGGTTCGACAATATGCCTACGGACAAGGAGCGAAGCGGACATCGATCATTTTGATTCAATAAATTTATGTTCCACCCCTATATGAGCCACATATACAACACAACTACAAATAAAATAAAATATAAATTATTGATATGTATGAGACTGAATGAAGTTGAGTAAAACAGAAATGAAAATCAGGCTCTAACTAGAAGAAATGACGACGTATGGAGAAGATATATATGAAAATTGGCGGTTACAGCAAAAAACGTGTCCTAAATTATAACAAGATATCTTAAGGAGAATTGCCTAAACATGTCCACTGCAAATTCTAGTCCAACACTATTTAAGTATTTGATCTGTCCAAAAAATGTGCACACAGGACAAGATTACAGTGTATTCTACGAAGATACATTAAACAAAATACATCAAACTTTACAAGTAATGAGCAATTGGAACTTTTCAGGCTATAAATGAAGTATCAAAAAGGTTCAGAAGTTGATCGTTCACACAGTTTTCTGCAGGTTTTACAATAAATTCCACAAAACTGGATGTTCAAATCCTACTACGACAATTTTGTATGATGGTTGACTAAAAGATTAATCTGATGTAAACAACTAAACCACCTATTTGTATGATCACATACTCGGTTTAAAGCATTGCAAATTTGCGTGGAAAGGGGGCATTTTACATTTGAAGTAAAAAATAGTTTATACCACAAAAATATGTTCAAACAAGCAATCCGTACTGAACCTGCAGGAGCAAATTACAACCGTTCAAAAGGAAAAGAACTCAAAAGTGACTCTTCAAGCTCCCGGAAACCCCGGTATACAACCTCTGTTTGACTTTGAGGAAGAGGCAACCTCCGCACTTCAGCCATATATCTGTTTACAGAAATTAGTCGAGGCCCACTGTTAGGAGTGACATTTGTAGTACTAGATAAAAGTTATCATAAAAGAGAGGATATAAAAATAAAGGAAGGACTTAAAGCTAGCTACAAATATCAATTCTTAAGACTCGACTCATTAAGCGAACTAAAGTTCAAGAAAGGCTCGGGTAATTGACAAAAAGCAAGAGAATCAGTTAAGAAATTTCAGTTATGCATAGGTGAGCCAGGACTGGGCATTGCCAGCAAATAATAACAGCGCACATCAAATTGGCCCAACCCAACTCTAACCCAAGCTCAACACACCCAAGTTGAACCATCAAGGCTATTTTTCATATTTTAGAACATGTCCCAATCTACCTTCGGAAAACATATAACTAGTTATTTTTATCTTTTATAACTTAAAAATAGTGCAAGTCTCCCATTGGATCAAAATTTCTTTCAATCTAAGGGGAAGATACAAGAGTTAATATACAACTACAGGTGTCAAACAGAGAGAGACTAATGAGGGCAATTGTCCAAGATTAGTCCAAAAGTCCCCAGCCCACAATCTTAAGAGTCCCAAGTACATTACTCAAAACTCCCTATGATGTTAAGCACATTTAGAAGACAGCACTCCCTCGGTTACAAATTGACTGTCTTTGCTTGACTTGGTACAATGGCATTGTTATGGAAAGTGGTGTAGTTTATGGAATTTCCAATTATATTTTCGACGCGCAGCATCAAGTGAGGCCTTGTATTTTAACTCTGAACATGGGAAAAATTATAAAATGACATTGCCATATTATGGGCAAGAACCGTTGATTTTGGAAGAGTGCATCTTATCCTATTTTAAAAACAGAAGTCAAATGTTTTATGCATTGATTAACAGTCTGTGGAAGCCAGTGATTTAAAACAGAAAAACTGACCTGTTTGCCGCACTTGTGATCTTATCATGAACACCTTGATTATTGACTGTAGTTTGTGCAAAAGGAAATGTTCCACCTAGAACAAGAGAGGCCCCGGTAGCACTTGTTCCCATTCTATGTGCAAAGACTGACATTGCCCACTCTCGAAGTAGAGCTAGCACAGACCTGATAAGACGTAACCTTAGCCTTGGAGAGGGTAAAATTGCACCATTGGATAGCAGCTGGTCATAAGCATTAAGTACTGGTTCTATAGCACCCTTGCATGCAGCAAGAAAAGCCCTCGCAATGTCTTCATCGCCAATGGCTTCGGCCCCTGAAATAACCCTCTCCTACAAAGATTAAAGAAAAAAAATAAGATGGGTGAAGTAATATTAGAAATTGCCTAATCTATCAGCAAATATTAGGTGTTATATATCAACTTTACAAGTCAAAAAGTCAACTGAAAGAATAATAAGATCAAGCTTCCATGAAAGTAACTTTTTACCTGCGCAGCCTTCTCCAGGTGAAGACATAATGTATCTAAAGGTAAAATAGTTCCATCCCCAGGGAAAATATTGGAACCAACCCTCTTCAATACAGCACAAGCTTCAGCAACTCCGCCCCTTGAAAGAGTTTGATCAATGAGTCTAGCCCAGGTCTCCCTTACAATGCTGCTATCAGCATCGCCAGAATAGCTTGCAAAATATAGCATTTCCAGACATATCTGGGAACCAAAAGGCAAAATAAATATGATGAATAGAAGTGATAATCATCGAGTCTTCTGTTCACTTTCACTAATTACAACATTCTATTTCAAGAAAGAGATGATTAAAGAAATGAAAAATGGGATAATTACACTACCTTCCAAATATCAGTGAGGGGAAAAAAAAAAAGATCACCACATGTAAATCATAAGTACCAAGATGGAAAGTTTTTAAGCTAAATTATAAGAGTAAGACCATAAATCGTGGTGATTGGAAAGTCACTAGATTCTTCTCCGTATCAAATAAGAGATTATTTGCACGAAATCATGTCAAATTTTAGAAACTTCATCACATTTTAAATCCTCAAAACCATAATTTTTCTTTGTCGACCATTTAAGACTTTCCATTCCTCACTTTGGCTGTGAGGACATGGGTGTTCCTACATTCATGTACCTTCTATGTTCATGAAAAAAATTGATATATCATGACTTTGGAGGACATGAGCTAACAAACAGCTAAATGGAGAAATAGGGTACATATAGTTGACAATAGCTATGGTGCAAGGCAAAATCAAGTAATGTGTGAAGAGGAAGTATAGAAGAAACAACTCAAAAATGGTCGGGGCAATCATGGCAGTTTGCAATCAGTCTAAACATTAGATTAGGTTAAAAGGTCTAGCATGTGCACAGAAATTTCTTCTTTTCATTATGGTGGACAAAACTATCTGGAGCAGTCACCAGGCAAGGAAGAAATATGGAGAAAGATAACTTGTCGGGAAAAGTGTCGAGGAAAAAATCACAAGCTCAAGTTTCCTAGATGAGAACTAATAAAAGAAATGAATAACCAGGCTAGATACAGATAATGTTTACTACTAAAACAAACTTCACACTTCCCACATCAACATACTTATCAAAATGCTAATTTATATATCCTTTGAATTAAACCATATCAGTAAAAACTCTCATGATCTAATCATATAAGGGGCCCAGATCCTTTGAGCATGGCAATGACACATGAATATATGCACATGTAACAATATTAGCTGGCAATAGAGGGTGATAAGCTAAGCACAGCATGGTCAGCCTTTCATCACACAGGAGAAAGGTAAGGAGGAATTACAAACCTCCCAGAGTTCATATGGAACAGCATATTCATTATATAATTGAGTGATGCTCTTTAAATCCAGTGATAATTCCTTTGCCTTCTCTCGTACAGCATGAACAAGATTGGCATCAACAAAACTGCTGCTATCAGGTGATGAGCCATTTGCCATAGATTTCGATCCGCTAGGAGAAGCCTCTAGTCTCAAGGCCATAGCCTCCAATTCCACTTTAATCTTTATCTGAAACTGAAGAACAGAAAGCTTCCCCTCAAGTAAATCCAGCAGTCCATTGTCAATTGCACCGCGGCCAGAAAAATTAGGAGTATCACTCTCTCTGGCACTCTTTGCCTGAAGGACAGCATTGCTCAGGTATTGACGCCTAACATCAACAGAATGAGAGGAGACAAACTGTGATCATTAATAAAATAAGAATTGAGCATCAAGCAACGAAGTACCAATCTACTTTTAAAAAATAACATCCAGTCTAAATAATTATTGTTTTAACGTGTTCGAGGGAAATTGGCTTCCATGTAAAAGCCCCTTTTTTGTTCACCATCGATATATATATATAACGTCTATCAAGTGTTGTGGATGGTTAGCAAAGAATTCTCGTAGATATAACTGCGTGGAGGCAAGTATGTATTTTGGTTACTAAGCAATCTCGTCATTAGTACTAAATCCTTATAAAATTGTGACAACGTGAGTGATGACACAAACACACGCAATATCCAGCAGCCAGCTTCAACTAGAAGTTTTCAATTTGCAATTTGTTGCTTCTTTTATTAATAACAATTGTTAATTGCTCGTGTTCTCATTTTCCAATTTTCTATTTTGAGATATCATTGCAGCTTCTTAATTGTTTTGGGTGTTTTTTTTAAATTTACATTTCATATTAGATATGAAGTGTCTAGGAATGGTTTACATAGTCTCATACACAATTTTGTTATGTACTGCTTGACATGGTCTCAACCAATACTGAAATCATGTCAACCAAAGAGATTGACATCGCATCAAGCAATAGCACCAGTTGACAGATTATGAAGTACTAATTGGTTTAAGTGTAAAAGCTCACTTACAAGTTAACATATAAGTACAAGACTATTGTTTAATATTAATCAAAATTAGTAGTAGTTATTTTGACAGCAAGTCAAGTTACTTTCATAATAAGAAACTCTTTGTACTTGAGAAGTTAGAACACAGTAACTTGTCCAAACATGTTTGCAAACATGAAGTCACATAAATGTACCTTTTACTTATTTTAAGCCTGCACAAGCCTAAACATGCTCCGACTACAATGATGAATTTTTTAGTCATTTTTAAGTCTTACTATTGCATACTTCTGATCAAGGAAAGCGGCAAACTCCAATGTAGTAATATTAAAATGTTTAGCTTCAGCAATGGTAACCTAGGTATGGCACAACGAATGAACGCCTGTCCATAACAACTGTGATTTCATGTCAAGAGCTTGGAAAATTCGTGAACATAAGATAACGTTAAACAATGACAGTCAGTGTGTGTTATCAAGAAAGTCAGCACCTTCAACAAATAAAAGGATTTCCTGTCTAAATGAATAAAACTTCCAACTTAGCATAGGTGGATAAGCATATTAACTACTGGAAAAGACATTTCCCATAAGGGACGGAGCCAGAAAGATATGTTAGGATGGGCTGAAATTTAATTTTTTTTCCAATGAACTCATATCATAAAAGATGTTCTATACTACACCAAATTTAATTTAAAAAGTTAAATTCATAACATAATAATGTGGGTCAGAATATATTTTTGGACACTCATAACAAAGTTCTAACAAATATTTTTTTAACTAAAAAAATTAAATATATAGTATATTACTTATTTTGATAATAACATCCATTTTATGGTCGAAATAAATAAATTTTTAACACACAAGTATAAATAAGTAATATATGAAAAATACTTTAGAAAAAATTTAATTACTTTTAAGTTTAGTCAAACACGTGACATTTCATACTATTTAAGTAACTCATTTATCTTTAATCAATAAAAAATATTTATTATATAAT
>CAIGRB010082997.1:21053-33533 GCA_903798255.1 Fraxinus quadrangulata | reverse complement strand
TTTTTTATTTTCACCATAAATTTGGGCTAAAGTTTCTATTTTTTTACAAGCCAAAATTGATTTTGGGCTGAGGTATAGCCCAGCCCCCCTCTCAATCCGCCACTGTTTCCCATGATGGATGGAAGGCAAATATAAGATAAAAACATTGGTTAATACGAAGTTTCATGCCACACTTCTAAAAGATAACTTGATCATACTTGTGTGATCAAAAGTAAGTACCTTTGTTCCAGTGTCAAAGTATCCCCTGCTTCGCTGGAGCGCCTTTCTGCTAGCCTTACAAATACATTAGCAGCAAGAACATGCTGCCGCTTCAGGACATAATATCGTGCCAGAAGCTCAAAGCATTTTATTTGATTAAATGTTATAGGTACTCTTAAGTGATCCGGTTGGGAAGCTGGTGGTGTCAAAGCAGAAACAGAGCGGACCTATAAAAGTTAGCCAAAGTAAGAGGTAGGCGAAAAAAAAAATATTATGAGTTCAAACAGATTTTGAACTCTGAAAATTAGAACAGCAGCCATCAAAATGCCTTGGCTTGACAATTATGATTGCAGATGCTTCAAAGCTTAATAAACACTAATAATTTGGGTCAGAACAAAATTTCATAAATCATATTGACAAACAGAATGGGAGGGTGCAAGGGGGTGGTCAAACCTCTTGAACAGGTTCATTTACAGCACTTTGCAAAAATGGTACCAAATCTGGCCCTCCATATTCCAAAACCTCATCTTCAAGGCCCAACTCAATCAGTGTTCGATACAAATATTTGTGGAAAACTCTATCTGATGACTGGACACCAAGTTGAATAATCTGGCATACATACTTTTTCCGAGACCCTTGATCAAGGACAGATTGAGAAACAGGTATGATAGGAGAACTGAATTCTTTCCTCAATGATTCACCTTTTAGAGTACGTAGAGCACTCGTGATGATCTCATAGCACTTCTCACGCCGAGCAAGTGCATGCTCTCGAATCCCTGCATCTATTTGCTCATTGAAAGCATCACTATCAGGGTCAAGAGTCTGCGCCTTTTGCAAAGGTAACCTAACCACAGCTTCATAAAATCTGCAATTAACTTAGCATGTTATGACTGAGAAAAGATAATCCAACAATAAAAAGAATTTCAAAAAAATTGCAAAAGACCGTCCAACTCAACAAACCTTAAATCCTCAAATCGCTTACAGACAGTTTGAAGGTCTACAGACTCTGGAACTGAACTTAGGTTAGTGAAGGCATCTCTAGCTAGGTTTTCCCTTTCCTCTGTATCAGAAGTAGCAGCAGCTTTCTCAAGACACTCAACAGCCAAGTAAAACTTGTAATCAGACTCTTTGTAATAGCTTGGACAACCAATCCGCAATCTACCACTAATATCACCTACCGTTCCTCTGCCATCAGGACCAGTGTAATACTGAAAAAATAAATGACTACTGATGTGAGAGAAAAGTCCAAAATGGAGTGCAAAAATGACATGCTGAATCAATGTATGCTAGTAAAAAAATGGGGAGAGAGACACAATGTCAATGATCATGATCATAAAGTTCCAACCAAAAGTAAGAGGTAGTTGGCTTCATAAAATTTATAACTCGTGTAACATTGATTTATTGACTTATAAGTTGTAGTACTATCTCAATTATGTGTGTTAGCATAAAATTGTACTTACAAATAATTACATGTTTCATAAAGTCAATAATTATAAGCTGACCAAAACTTCAAGTACTGGAAAGGAATGTGCTATTTTTAAGTAATAAAACTATCTGAACACTACTTTTTAGCCAAATTTCATAATTCTCGCAGCAGTTGCCTTCCATTACAAGCCCTTCGTCTCTCTCGGGGAGGCTTATGGCATATTTGTAACGACATGTCTCTTACATGATTGTTGTATCTAATAATAATGCTTGCCCTTAAATTTAATTTTTAATTCATAAATTTAATGTTGTTATGATTAATGGTATTTTTTCAGTGGGATGCATCTCGGACGACCTAGACGATCATCGTGCCTATTAAAGTTTTTTATGATAAAATAAACCAAGATACAAAGAAAATTATGTATATATTTAATTGATTTTACGTTTTCCTCTAATTATTATTTTTTACTTAATTGACAGGATAATTAGGCACCAATTGATTATTTAGTGCACTAAGTAAGCCAAAAATCGTTATTTAGTTACCAAATTAGCATCAACTTAGCCCATATAATTTAAATAAGAGACATATTCATGCAACATTTTTAAGGAAAGAAAACCATTATTTATCCTTCATATCAAAAGAAACGTGAAACCCCAAAAGAATCTCTACATTTCTTCTTGTTTACATTCTGCACTTGGGATTTTACAAGGTACTATAATTTTTTATTTTGTTTTGTTTGGATAATAGTATAGTCATAATCATGTTTACTTTCATCATAGTCCACTGAAATTGGTTTAAGTAACTGCATAGCAGTCTTTTCATATTCTACAACTCTTTGCAGGCAAATGTGTGTACTGTGTATGCACACACATCCATTTATTTTTATCGATAGGTAGTATGCACACATCCATGAATATAGACTTACCTATATATATGTTGTACGTGTATGTATATGTATAGGCAGTGGGTTGTGTGCATATGTATGTATATACATATATGTATGTATCTGTATGTGTATATATGTTTGCGTTATAGGTGTTTATATATATTTTCTGTATGTATCTCTGTGTGTGTGGGGGGTATCGACCACCAGAAAATTTGTTACAAAATCTAATCTTTTACTTAGGTTTACTCTTCTAAATAATATGTTACATTACTTTATATAAATTTTTATATGTATTAGAAGAGATATATTTGTTTATTCATATTCATATATTTAACCATTCGCTCGCATCTATATTGAATATAATTTTTTGTATATAGCAATGGGACTTTAAACCAGATTCTTGGACAATTCAACCATCTCAAAAAGAAATTAGAATCTTAAAGAAAAGAAACTTAATTCATTTATACTCATTATAATTTCAAATCCCTTTCCCCTTTTTTTATTCACTCCACTACAAGGGTTTATAAGTATATGTGTGTATATATGTGTGTGTACACAGACATATGTGTTTTTATGTGGCTATAGACATCTATATTAAATTTTCTTGAATTTTGTAGAAAAATGGATTTATTATATTAATGGATTATTGAACTATTATTTTAATGGTTATTATACTAATTAGTACCTATTGGAGTTGAAGATGTCTTTCAAAGTGGACTTCTAATTTTGTGAACCATATCACTTTTGTGTTACACATACGGTTTTACAACAATGATAATAATAAATTAGGCCCATTTTTGAGCCCCATGTTTCCCAAAACTCGACCCCTATTTGACTCTCTTTAAATTAAAATTTTTTATTTTTCACTAATTTTCAACCACACATCACATAATAAAATATTTTATACGTAAATCTATAACTTTTCCGTACTTTTTAACCACACATTCTCCAAAAAAATTACTATTCAAAATATCATTTTCCCACAATTTCTCTTCAAAAAATTATGTAAATAAATAAAAATTATGTAATAAATAAGAACGATATTTGAACAATCATGTTTTGTATACATTGAATAATAATTAATTTTTGTTGAAAAGTGTACAATACTTTTGTATTTATAGGCAAAACTATTTCTTAATCCTATTAATAAAAGGAAACTAAATTCTAAAAGAAAATGAATTAAAATCCTATTATAAAAGAAATTAGAAATCATATTCTAATCAATAAAAAAAAGAAATCATATTCTAAACAAAATATTAGAATAAAAAGATAAAACTCATTACAACTAAATATCTTATTATAAATATCTAATCATAATCCTATTTAAAATAGCAATAGGATTGTCCTACATCAAATATTTTTTAAAAGGATAAGTGTCTAGATATTTTTAAAGAGAATTGTCTATGCCATGAAAGATGAGAATGAAAATGAAGCACGGGGACGGCGCACCCGACCAATGTTAAATGTTTAATGTTAACCACTAGCACTACTATCGCTAGATTGAATTGGGTTCCAAATAATAATGGCCTAATATATTTAATTGGCTAGATGATAAACTAAATTGAGCTAAAAAATGTTAAATGTTAAAAGTGATTAAAGAAAAGAAAAGAAAAGAAAGGGGGTACAATTTTGAAAAGTTATTTATTTAAAAGTAATAATGCATATGCATAACATGAAAATACAACACGTGCATGTAGTTTACTTATTGGATATTAGCTCATTAATGTTATCAACGATTTTGAGATGATGAGAGCTAAATAATGCAAGATGGCTACTTGGAGCGAAATGAACTCAATGCTCTCCAAGCTAAATATTCTATTTCTACTCTAATAAAATAATTTGAATCCTTCGAATTATTTCTAATTATTGGAATTATTGTTAATAAATCATTACATGCTATTGGATTTGGTTTTAAATAAATCATTTCGGATCATGTAGTTTTCTTTATGCAATTATTTAGTATTTTATTTATTCTACAAATTATTGGGTCACTTAAATTCACTGATGTTTTATTTATTGCAAAAATAAATTTTATAATTTTTCTGCATTTATCGTTTAAATGATAATTGATGCTAGCACTTACAAGTTTAGGGTTTCTAGACTTGTAGTGTTTACAATAATGCACATGAGGTCCCCAAACTTTGACCCCTTCTGCATTTCTAGTCCAGACATTTTTTTTCAAAGCATTTCACTGCTCAACCTGCCCATTTTTTGGTGCATTTCGTCCCAATGGTTTTCATCCCCTAACATAGAAATTGTTAAGCGGACATGAAAGACAAAATTTTCTCCAAGATTAAACAAGTATGTAAATAAAAAAACATACATCAATTAAGCCTTTGGGGTTGAAGGCATGAATTATTTTTTACACTTTTCGGTTCATTACTAGATGGAGAGAAACAAAAGTTTTCTTCCTAATGCCCACCTAAAGTCCCCCCTCTCAAAGCCCAACAAGATCATCGAAATTTGGCATGTTGCGTAGTAAGTAGAGACCAGATGTGTGGACAATGGGAGGCGGGGATGTAGTCTAGGATTGGGGACTAGAGCGGTGGACTTCAGGTTGGGGTTAGGGGAGCGTGAGAAAAAAGACTGTTCATTTCATTTATTTTTTCCTTTTTCTCATTTTTTTACTTAAAAAGGAAAAGTTACTTGCAAGAAGGTCACATAAGGTAAATCAAACAATACATAAGAAATTCTTTGAAGGACAAGTTAATGGACATTAATGGCCACATGTTAAGTACCTCCATCAGGGCAGAGATGAGCTTTGTAGCTAGTCGATCACCCTCTTCGGAACAAACTAGCTGATGGAATGTTAACTGAACTACTGCTTCCTTTGAATTAGCATCAAAACCCTGAATCAAGCGTGCTACAAGGTGTTGTGAAAGCAGTTGAAGTAAAAATAGTGCTTCGCCACATCTGAGGAGCAACTGCCTGATACACTCCATTGCTCTCACCTGGAGGACAATCCAATTGGTTATGTACTATATTTTGAGTACAGAGAAATGCAAAAATCTTGAAAGATATATTTACCTCCATTGCAGCCAGTTCTGCAGAACTATATGGAAGTCGCTGCCTTTTGTTTGATGATCCATCTTCGCCTGACTCACCATTCTGGGAGTGGGAACCCAAGAGACTTTGCAGCATACTTCTGTCACCAGCACCAAGACCTGATCCAGTTCCAATCAAAATTGAACCAGTTAAATCTCCTAAACCTGCAACACAGCCATACAGCCCCCTCCTCTGATTTCTTCTAGAACTCAAGAACTTCTCTAGAGAGCGAATTTTGTCCTCAAGGACATTCATCGCCACAACAGAGAGTCTGCATACAACTATCAGATTTTCATACGTAGAATCTGAAGAACCTGGGCCACCTTTTGTGATAAAAACAGGAAGCTCCCACAGAGGTAGAAGTAACCTTGATGAGCACAAACAGATGCCTTCATGAGCCGCTGAAAACACAGGCTCAGCCTCTTGAACAACCTGCCCCATGCTAAATCCTGCAGTTGCAGCTCTAGTATTTGACAATGCACCACTGCCTCCTAGTTGTGGTATTCCAACAACTTGAGGGTCCTCAAAAGCTTCAGCTGCCTTCTCCGCAACAACATTGCTTATCAAGGTCTCAGTATATACCAGCCTTGAAGCCAGCAGCAAACACATCGCAGCTGCCTCCCCAGCACCAAACCGATTGAAGAAGTCCTCTAATAGTGATCTTGGTGAACTGGATTCTAACAACCTTCGCAGGATGTCAACTGGTCTGTTAAAAACTACTTCCATCATGCCCATGGTACTGAATATAACAATTTTCCTTCTTGGTAATATATGTTGGGTCGAAAGATCACCTCTAGCCCAAAGTTTATAGCATGCCTTTTCACAGGATTCAAATGAGTTATTCAACCCATAGAGTTCTAATTGTGAATATAGTGAATGCACAATGGCCGCTGTATCAGGCAGGGGTAACAAATCTGCTACAAAAAGCATCCTGCCCTCAACAGGTAATGATGACACCAATTCCCGGAGTGCGCGAGAGCTTGTTGCACCTGATCCCAAGCTCGAAGATGAAGACTGTGTGCTAGGATCCCTATTCACAATAAGAAGCGAAGAAATGGCAGTAGGTGATGTATCCGAAAGGACAAGAGTTCCAGCAGAATAATATGCTGCTTCAATCTTCAGTGACAGATCTTCACTTTGAGATCTTCCAGCAACAGATAGAGCTCCAAAGGCTAGCCCACTGCCCACCCCTATAGGAGGAGAAGGCCTGGTTGTTACAACTTTTAAGCAGCTTGGTCTCTGATGATCAGTACCAATCCTGCGTAAACCTCCAACAGCACCATTGTTCCCACCAGATGGAGCAGTCGAAAGGTACATCCTTCTGCCATCTGACAAAACAGCAACAAGATGCAACCACTTTGACTCTAAGGTAGATAAAGGTGAAATACAAACTATAGACAATTTAGTTGACCGAGATGGGGCCCTCGGCCCTGCTGGTGCTCGACCACCATAGTGAGGATCCCTTTGATTGATCAAATTTCTTTCTTCAGCCACCTTCTTGAGTGGGCCATTTCCATTTAGTCCAAAAGAGAATACTTGTATTTTCATCTCTTCAGTGCGTGCATATAATATCTCTCTCTCATTATCAAAAACCATTTCGACAATGGGGTCAACAGCTCCAAATTTAAATACGTTGGGTACAACCCACCTGCAGGGAAAGGAAAGCATAGATATTACAGTTAGTCGCAAGCAAATGATTACACTTCAAGCCATTGTTTGATCCCCATTTTCCCAAAACTCATTTTTTTAAAACTCATTTTCAACCACACATTTACACAATAAAATATTTTGCACATAAACCCAAAACTTTTCCCTCTTTTCAACCACACATTCTCCAAAAAAATCACACTATTCCAAAATCTATTAAACCCAAAAAATGGGGCACAAACAAGGGTAAAGTAAGATTAGAACACGCAGAAGAAGATATAATCACATTACCAAAAAACCATCTATAAGGTTAAAAGACCAACTCAAATTTAAACAGAAACATAATAAACAATCGTCCAGGAATGTGAACATCTGAATACAGAACATGGCATAATATAATACTGATGAACTCTGCACATGAAAGAAGAACTACCTTGAAATGACGCTTCCCAGACCGGCAGTTAGACAGACTTTACGGCACCGTTTGTGCCAACCTGAACCAGTTGTATATTGCATTTCATAAATGTGACCATCACGCCCCGCCAGAAATATATGACCTCTATCAGTGCAAGTGATGCATGTCATAGTCACTCCATCCGATGGAATCGTGTACTCTGGTAATGGCTGAAGGGAGAGCTGTTCATATGGATCGGTTCCATCGCCTCTTCCAGAACAACATACTCCAACAAGGATCAGCTGATTGCAAAATATATCCACAAGATACAAGGGAAATAGAAATTTTAGAACATAAAAGCATGGAGAAATGAAAAAAAACAAAAAGAAAAATTGCCATTAGAAAATGAAAATGATTAGTAGGAACCCAGCACCATGAAAAATTGAAGTTGAAATACAATTTCTAATCTGATAAAAACTCCCAAAAAATGTACACAAAAAATATAAAATTTACAGGACCAAATATTCACATTCTGCAAGTTAAAGCAGGACGAAAAGTTCATATATAAACCTTTGCACTGTCCATAAGAAAACATTAACGTTCATATTCTTAAAGAGTTACTTAGTAAACCTCTACACAGAAGAAAACATGTGGAAGGGGAGATACGAGAGTACATGAACAAGAAGACTAGAAATGAAAGAAATAGCATAACCTTGAGATGTAGCATAAAACAGGGTACATTATATACCCAAAAAGTGACATAGTTTGATGCAATGTAACCAGTTCATTTTTAAAGGTGGACTAAACATTTTAGGGTGTGGACAGAAAAGAGTCAATTTGCATCGGATGCTAAGAACCATTACCAGGAATTGGATACCGGAAACTAAAGAAAAATAAATATATATCCAAATATATGCAAGAAATTGTCTATGGTCAGAATGACAGGAAACATCTTAACATCATCCATTACTGAAACGTGCAATAAAGATAACAAAAAACTAAAGATAACAAAAAAACTAACTTATTTCTAATAAATTTGAGCAAGCTACATGAATTCTTTTTTTTTTTTTTTGGAGCCAATGTGTTCGATTCATCGCTAAAATTTACAAGAATTTCCAATGCAATCAAATCCTTCACAACTACTTCTAATTTTGACCAACCTCACCTTTCAATATTTTCCACAGAGATCGCATCAGTTTTGTGAATGGAATCATCTTTGAATCTACACAAGACATACCCAACCGTATTCCCTTAATTTAATTACAATTGGTGTCACCTCTAATTGTAGGCATAGATTCTATTTCCTCCTTATACATTCTAAAATGGTCACCCATCCATCCTAACATCTTCATTTACAAGATGTTCATCTTATGGACATTTTGGCCTTTAAAATTGCATCATTCGTTATCAGAAAGCCTAGCTAGTCTAACGTTTTGTCAAGCTTGTCTTTTAACCTTGTTTCTTCCTATCACATAGAATCCCTGTAGCACTTCTTCATTTGATCAAATTCTATGCTACATCCTCTTCAAGCCCTCCTTGTCAATAACTGGACCTTTATTCTTATGAAATTCTCTTTGGCACAGCATGATCTTCTATAATGACTATTTTTATCAAAATATCTACTATAGCTAAAAGGGAACCTCTCAGTACCACAAAACAAGTTAATCTAATAGCCTGTGAAACCTTATAGCAGTTCTCCACTGCATCTAATCCAGTCTTATTTTATGCATTGCGAGGTCTTCGAATCCTCCTTTCTTGCCAATAATTGAACCAAATACTTCAAACAATCTCTATTATCATCAACATGAATACAGTGCTCGCTTCATGGTTTTTAAGTCATTGTCTTGTGTTATAATGGTAACAACAAGAAGAAAGCAAGGGGTCAATCCCACTGAATTAAGAATGGAATCACTTTCTTTAGCGCAAAGAGTATTAAAGTAGCGTATGTCCCACAGAAATAGTCATTTAAACAACATAGGCAATGTCTGGTTGTGTACAGGACTAATCTAGGCAGACATAACTGCTGATCCATCAACTTCAAGATATGAGAATTGCATCCGAATACAAGATATATAGAAGGTAAAAAGCACTTCCATGGGACATGAACACGTCAAGGACTCGTTGATTAAAATAATACAAAATAAATTATTTTTATTTCTTTCTACGTTGTTTCTTTGAAAACATGGGAAAACAAGGCTCTGAAGATACCCTTAATTTCAGTTACCAAATTCCCTTCTCGTGCAAACTCTTTCCACACTCATGCTTATCAAGAAAATTTAAGAATCAGTAACAAAATTAGAAGGTAAGCACTAAGCAGGTAAGCACAGAAGAAAAATGGAACTTCGCCATCATATATGGTATGAGTATCCATGTATGATTATCATATAATCCTCCAATAAACACAATATTCCATGAGAAATCATTTAAAAAAGTACTAAAAGGTAAGGGATTTTAACAACCTCAACAGGAGTTGCCAAGACTAAAAGATATTGAATAGCTTCAATAAACACACCGGGCTTGGCTTTGGCCAGACCAACAGCAAAAATACCTTGTTCCTCCCCGGTATATTCAGGACATTGACCATCCCTAAATGACAGGAAGAGTAAAAAATTAGAAATATTGGATAACATAATAATTATTTTCCACCAAAAAAAAATGGTAGATATACTGATTCTTAGATATAAAGATCGCAAAAAAATTCCAACGGAAGCTAGAAGACATCAAAAACTTGTGAATGTTTTAGATAAATGATAAAGAAAATCTGAAGAGTTTGAGTTCCAATTGAATGCTTTCAGGTTCTAAAAGACACTATCTGCCAAGTGCTCATACTAGAAAAAGGGCCATGAAAAGCTTAATAAACTAAATTACTGTTTTGGGCCAATATATTTTATAGCAAACCAAAAAAAATAGCCAACTTGCATAAATAAATAGGTGCCTAATTCAAAACCTTGTTGTATCAACAAGTGAAGGCTAAACTCGAGCGACCATCGGGTTTGCTTGGGCCGCTAGAAGTTCCGGAATGGAAGTAGGAGCATGTAACGATGGACTTTGTGATCGATTTCCCAACGTCAACAAAGGGTAATGAGGCTATTTAGGTCATTGTGGGAATCACCAAATCAGCTCATTTCTTACCGGTTCGAATGACATTTTCAATGGACTAGTTGGCACAGTTGTATGTGAATAAGATAGTAAGGTTGCATGGTGTGCCTGTTTCAATCGTATCAAATAGGGATCCAAGGTTCACATCGAATTTCTAGAAAAGTTTACACCGAACTATGAGAACCAAGCTAAAATTTAGTACGGCTTTCCCCTATCAGACAAATGGGCAATCTGAGCGTACGATTCAAACACCGGAAGATATGCTTCAAACATGTGTCCTCGAGTTTGGAGGACATTGGGAGAAACATTAATTGCGTTCGCATACAACAATAGTTATCACGCTTCTATTGGCACGCCACCATATGAGGCATTATATAGGAGGAAGTGTAGATCACCAGTTCATTGGGATGAGGTTGGTGAGCAAAAGATTTTGGGTTCAGAGATCATGGAACAAATAGTGCAGGCTATTGAGAAAATTAGAGCTAGTATGAAAATTGCCCAGCAAAGGTGTTAGCAGTTATGCTAACAGAAGAAGGAATTGGAATTTTCAGTAGGTGATAAAGTATTTCTCAAGGTAGCTCCAATGAAATGAGTGTTACGTTTTGGCAAGAAGGGAAAGTTGTGACCAAGGTTCATTGGCCCAATTGAAATCTTGCAATGTATTGGAAATGTCACGTATCAATTAGCTTTACCCCCAGAAATTTCGAGTGTACACGTCTTCCATGTGTCAATGCTTAAAAAGTACGTTCATGATCCAACTCATGTGGTCAACCATCAGTCCATTGAGTTACAACAATGAGGAAGTGCCAATTATATCATTAATCAAAAATTTCAAGCGGTCTCAGGAATAAGGTAATCCTTTTAGTAAAAGTACAATGGCACAATCACTCAGTCTAAGAGGCAACCTGGGAGAGAGAGGTAGAGATGCGAGTTAAGTATCCACAACTCTTCATCGATGAATTTCAAGGTCGAAATTTACTATTAGGGTGGCAGATTGCAATACTCGTACCTATGACCTAATTTTATTATTTTAGGTTTGGCCCGTTAAAAAAAATAGATAGACTAATATTTTAACCCGATCAGTTACATGAAAGCCCATTATGTGAAATTATAGCCCACACCTTTTGTTTTATTTTTCGTTTAAGGTTTAAGCCCAAGTAGTTAAAATCTTATTTAATTTTGTTAAATAATTGAGATAATGTTTTAATTTTATCTCTTTTAATTAAAAATTGAAATTTTAAATTATTAAGATAACATTTTGATTTTATCTCTACTATATTTAATTTTAGAAATTATAGAGATAATTTTGTTTTGTTATTTTAAATTCATTATCTTATCTCATTAACCGAAATATGGTTGAGATAATGATAAAATTTTATCACTTTTAAAATTCAAAGTTCAATTGAATTAGAACTCTCAAAGCATAGTGGTCCCTATAAATAGGTATTATCTATTCCATTTTCAAGTACATTCATTTCTTTGTGAAATACACACAAAAACGAATATACTATATTCATTAGTATATCGATCAAGGGTTTAAGTCCTAAATATGTTCCAGTATTTTTTTTATCAATTCCACAAGAAAAAGGTAAGTGTATAAGTATTTTATCGGATTATATACGTAAGCTATGTTTTTGGAACATTGATTATGAGGTCCTTTATCTATGATTTAAGTTTGGACGCGTGAAAATTCCATACCACCTATGTTTAGTATAGATTTTCGTCTCACTTTGTATGTATGTATGAAGTTTCTTAAATTCTATACAATATTAATCCATATACTTA
>CAIGRB010082982.1:110346-122834 GCA_903798255.1 Fraxinus quadrangulata | reverse complement strand
TAGAGAGAATTTATGAGAATATGATTTTTTTTTTTCAATTTTCTCTTCGCTTTTTTATGTTTATTTTAATTTTTTTTAAATGAAGATGAGAAATACAAACGTCTCTACAACAAAAAATTGACATTTTAACGGTTAATAGACTGGGACTACTAGCATAAACAAACATGTTGAAGAATATGTAACAAAATTAATCTTATAAATTACCTCGTTCAATTTCCCTTTAAAAAACAAAGAAGTCAAAGTAGTGTTTGAATTGGGTTTTGTTGTGTACATAGCAATGTACATAAGGGTATTCATAATGGACAAATGACATTCCTCTATTGAGGGGCTTTGGACACCCCTATGGATTTTGCTATGTACATATAGCAAAATTCGTTTGAATTCTATCCAACGACATTATTCAATGTAAGTAAATTTCAAGCTTTGTCCAATTTTATGAAATTTTGTAGATGGAATACATCCACCTACCATTGAAATATCGGAATGGTCAATTGTGAAGTTAGTTGAATACTTTCTATAGTGTAAATTCACATCTATTATCCTATATTCTTTTAATGCATTTTTGATACATTCGCGCGTTCTTTTTTTTTTTTTTTAGTAAATTAGTCAGATTTGAACGTGCATTACACGTTATTCTGAAACACTTTATTAAAGAAAATAAAATTTAGGATAAAAATTGAAGATAATAAAATTTTACTCTCAAAACTTAATTTTTATGATTCAAATTTTTTATGATGATAAAATACTATAAATGAGCAACATTTTTATGCCGCTTTTGGAATATAATAATTAATTATTAATTCATGAATTTACACTCATTAAAATTCCTAGATACATGAATAAAAATAAATTTATCTATATAACTCTAGATTCATGTAGATCAAAATTCATTGAATATAAATTAATAAATGTTAATTAATTGAGAATTAATAACGCGAAATTCATACATGACAAAAATTTTGTAGTGTTTATTACATATTGAAAAACGAAATGTATGATATTATTGAAGTAGTTAAATTATAGTAGAGTTAAAATCGTCCAAAAATAATTTTCACTTATGATATTTAATATATCATAAATATTAAGACAGGAATATATAATGTACCAAGGTATCAAAATGTATTAGAGGATCTGGTGTGCACATTCATTTCCACACTCACGTTTGTGTGTATGTATATGTGTGTGTTCATGTATGTGTATATGGATGTATATGGAACATGCATCATGTGCCATGCTTGGATGGACGTAGAAACCATGCATCGAAAAATGAACACATTGATTGATTATTTAGTTTATCAAAGTGATGATATATTATTAAGAAAGCATAAAACGACAGACATGCTCATTCTCAAATGATGCCAGATCCGAATTAATAGGCCGACACACATGTCTCTATACAAGGTATTATAACAACAATTAACGGGGCGAAATCAATTACTGTTGGGAGTTGACTTCACAGGTTGGATGTCTGTGATTAATCTTTTCAATTTTTTTAAGAGTAAGAAATTTAGGATCCTACCACGTTAAATTAGACATGACAATAAACTAATTCTATCATGCATCTTTTTTTATTAGTAATATTTAGTTTTAACTTTTAAGTATATTTGTAAGAGTATACTGGCCTCCTCTTTGATCCATATTTTACAAAAATTCATTCTTTCAAAACTCATTTTCAACTACAAATTCTTCAATAAAATAATATTTTTCATCACATTCAAAACTTTTCCTTATTTTTTAAACACACATTTTTTATCAATTTACTATTCGAAAATACATTCTTCTAAAATAATATGGCTCCAACACACCCTGAGACTGGATAATTGCCTTTGATAGTTTTTGAATATGTTAGGTTTAACTTAAAAAGTCAACTTATAATTAAATTTACATTTTGGTAAATAAGTAAATTTTACAAGAAATAATTTTTTTGCTGATGAAAATTGAAATAAGTAATTTCAGGTGGGAACTTTCCTAAAAAGAAATATTTTTATTTAAAAGTAAGAAAAAAATATTATTTGGCTCTTTTAAGTTATTTAAAATATCTTTAGTTTTTTTTTAAGAAAACAATAAAATATTTTGTCAAATATGTGAATGATTGTATTGGATTTCGAATCTTCCTATTGTCATTTATTTCAATTCTTGATTCGTAATCTAGTCAATTTCATATATTCGTGACAATCGATAAAAGTAGTGTATTTAATTATATTTTTCAAGATAAATTAAATATATTCTTATCATGACCCGATCTTATTTTTAGTCCGAAATATGCGAAACTAAAACCCAACTATAGAACAAACACACAAACATGCGAAAATATTTAGCTTGCTAACCCGGCATTTTATCTCAAAATTGAAATTATAATATTAAATCTAAACACAACTTCAAGATCAAAATACAGAAATCAGAATCTATTTTTTCAATGCAAAGTCGACGTGTGTGTATAAATAGTTAAGTATAGCATCATGAATTCACAAGTTGTTCCATTCCCAATCGTTAATAGTTAAATATATTCTTATCATCACTTGTGAGAATCACATACCCCAAACTTGTTATTTTCACTCTTTTCATGTATGTGATCTAAGGTTTAATTTTGTACTATTCTCACATCTCTAGTTTAAGTAAACCTCGCCAATTTCTGTTCAACATGTCAGTAAATAAGAATTCTCCATTAAATTTGATTGATTTAATCTCTAGGACTTAACTAGACTAATAATCCACTATCAAAAGTCGAATTTCCCTAAATAAGTGTTGGAGATATAATCAAAACATTTGGTACATCTTCTGTTTCATGCACATACTTTTTCTAATTTTTTAAAATATTTTTCCTTAATTTTCTTCTTTTTGACACTTTTTTCTTTATTTACAGTATTCTCTTCTTTAAATTTTCGATATAACTCATGTAACAAATTTTAGGCTAACGACTCCCTAGTCAATTGACTTTAGACAACATGTTTTAACACTCTTACGGACTTAATAACTCGAGTCATAAAGGTTATGAAGAGAAATTTTCAAATAAAATATTTTTTTATACCTTGATTAGTGAAATGTTCCTCATTAAACACATATCAAAATAAATCGACATCTAACTTAAGACTTTCGCCCAATTTCATCATATTGACTTTCGACAATCCAAATAAGATTTTTAATTTCACACATAGAATATCCATTTATCTAAACATCTTCCTACAACAGTGAATTCTCCCCCAAATTATTCTAAATTTGGTTTAAGGGTGTAAAATATAGTGGTTTTGGGTTTAACATCTATAGTCCACTGTTTCAACATATCCAATTATAAAATCAACGTATTTCTACATAATGCTTAACTTAATTCATGTGCTCAATATATATCAAATTTTACATAGAAAAATAAAAATTAAACTAAGTATACAACATATTCATCATTCATAGATGAATTTATAATTCAATAAATTTCTCATTATCAGCCAACTAACTCAAGCAAATACAAAAAAAAGAAATTTTTTTTGAAATTTTCAATTTTTTGAATTTTTCTAATATCTAAAGGAATAAAACATACACAAAAAGGAACACACAAAACAAAAGAAAACTCATGTTTTGCACCCTCAAATTAAACTCGCATTGTTCTCAATGTGTTAAATCATAAATCCGCATATAAAGAGTTGAGAAAGAAAATAAAGAAAATACTCTCCTGATATAGCGTGAAATCCAATGATTAGTTTTTCATATTACTCAAATATCTAATAAACCAACTAAATCTCGATGACCTAAGGGGAAACAGGAAATGGGTGATAAGTCCCTAATAATTAAATAAAAACTGATCTAAATAATCCTAAGTCTAGAAAACATAATAACTAAAAGGGATAGAAGTATTGGGTTGGCTCCCTACAAGTGCTTGTTTAAAATCCTTAGCTTGACTCTTGTTGTTTCTAGGCTCTTCATGTGGCTTGAAAAGAGAATTTTCATCCCTACACTTTATGTACCAATTTCACTTCCTTCTTTCATCCTTCATCCTCCTCATAATTAAGTTTTCATTGTTGTCCCTACCAACAATTCCACCTTCACTTGTCTTGCCTTTGTAACTCTTCCAATGGTTAACTCTTTGGCAATCCTCAAAGTAGGAAGGATGCTTGAGTGGATTTTCCATAGTGAAGCTGTGTTGTTTATCCTCCACCCTCAGGGATATCTCGTTTGTATCAAAATCCAGCAAGGCCCGACTTGTTGATGGAATGGCTTTCCTAAGATCAAGGGCATCTAATATGCCTCTTCTATGTCTAGAATGATGAAGTCAATTGAAAAAATGAGCTCCCCCGTCTTTATAAGAATGTCTTTGACTATTTCGTAGGGGTGTTTCTATGCTCTGTCCACCAACTAAAGGATGATAGAAGTTGCATTGGGATCTTCTAATTCCAACTTGATAGCCCAAGAATAACTAACCAAAAGAGTGATGAATTGATTTTTAAAACTTTTTCAAGTAATTAATCTAGATTCAAGCAAATAAATATTAAATAGATTAATTCAAATAATATGCACAAATATAAAAGTGATAAGTAAAAAGGAGAGAGGATGCAAACAATATAATTATGGAGGTTCGATTCAAAGCAATGATTTACGTCCTCTATTACCAAGCTTTCTATATGAACAAGGCTTTTTCACTATATTGATTGACTTATGGTACAATCTAACTATTTACAATGCTTCAAGTGACTTACAAACAAGGAACACCGATCCTTATATAATGTTGGAGTTTTACGAGACCTTAACACACTCACTATTGAGCGTTAGATGAAAAAAATTTGATGAATGTAATAATCAAAAATTAGATTCAATCAATCAAAGTATTTCAATGAGAAGATGAAGAAAAAATAAATGTAATGTAGGTTAAAAAATTTTCTCAAGATATATCTCTCTTTAAATTATAATTGTGATAAATTAAGTACTAAGAGAGAAATGAAAAATTTTGATGAATATGATGATTTTACAAGTTTGATTCAATCAATCAATATTTTTAATATGAAGAAATAAAAAAATTTATACGAGGTAAGTGCAAAAATCATCTTTAAAAATATATTTCTCTTTTAAGATTGATATAAATAATTTAAGCACAAAGATAAATGAAAAACTTTGATGAGAAAAATAATCCAAGAAGTTTGATTCAACAATCAAAGTTTTTATTATGAAGAAATAAATAAAATGAATGTAAAAATGTAAGAAGGTTTTTTAGAAATACAAAGTGAAGTGGTATTTATAAGACTTAAAATAGTCAAAATTCTGACCAACTGGACGTCCACAACTGAACCGGACGACTAAACTAGCCGTTGTGTGTCAGAAATTAAAACTGTTAAAAATATGACCGTTAATGAACCGGACGTCCTATTGACTTTAACTTCTTTTTTTTGTAAAATGTGGACTTTTGAATGAGTAAATAATATCAAGTTGAAATCGAAAAATAATTTTTTTGCAAGTATTTTTATGAAATAATCTTGTCGTGCATAAAATGATTTTTGACTTTTTATCATTTATTACTAAATATCAAAGTATCAGTACCTATTAAAAAGTCTAGTTTTTTTTTTTATCTTGATTTGAAATTTGCCTATTAGATTTCTCATATTTATCTTTCTTTGATGTCGTCTCTCATGCTCTTTATCTTGCTTTTTCTTGACGTCTTTTAAGCTTTCGTATGGAATGATTTGACTTGAATGCTTAACTTTCACTTTGATATTCATTTCGAGCCTAATTTATATGTTGATTTTGACAATACTTGATTGATTTTAATATTAAACTATCATCACTCAAAATTAATTGACAGAAACAATATTAATCTTATTTGTTATGACAAAAACATTAAAGATGAAATCAACTATAAGTCAACACAACTTCCCGTAAAGAGGTGAATGAATTTAATTAATGTTTGCTCTTGAATCAATTAAATAATTAATACCTTGCAAGTTTCCTATGAAGTAAGGTGGAGTGAAACTCCCTAGATCTTTATCTTTGGGAGGGATCTTGCACTAGATGATTGCGCAACACTTTTCAAATAGTGCTATTGTTTCATGCTCGGGCATCTTCCTCCTTTTTAGTCAAAATCTCTTTCAAAAATTTGGAGTAGTTTGGGATTTGAAGGATAACGTTAATGAGTGGGACGTTGACATGCAGTTTTTTGAGGACTTCCAAGAATTTCAAGACTTACTTCTCCAGTTTGGTGTTCTGCAACCTTTGAGAAAAAGGGATGAGAAGTGATGTGATCTAAAACTATTTGTTGATCATTTTCTATTACCTCTTCAGACTGCTCCATTAGTTCCTTAGCCTTAGTAGGCATTTGAATTCTCTCTCTCTCTTTTTTCTTTGTAGTGATTTCTGACAAGTGAACACCACTTTTGCTAGTGATTGCTTGAGCTTGCTCCTCCTTTATTGGTTGCCTCATTAGCTTCTGGGGGAATGGGATTCGTGGCATGAAAGCCTAACCTGGGTGTTCTCATTGATTTCTGAATTCACATCCTCAACTTACCCACTCTCTTGGGTTCTTCTCCGGGTCTCTAGTCAAGGTACATGTGGTCTATTTCCTATTGCAGCTACCGTTTGACCCATGCGAGTTTCCAAATTCTTGATTGCAGTACTTTGATTCTGAAAGACTGTCTTTGTCCTTGTAATGAATTAAGCTAATATGTCTTCCAATGCCGACTTCTACTTTTATTGCTGTTGAAAACCTAATTAGACTAATTGATTCTAATAGTTTTGTCCCCGATTGTTGGCTCATGAGGAGTTAAGCCGTTTGTTCCAATCTGGATGGTAGTTGTTGGAATAATTCTGCTGCCTTAGGAAGTTCTATATATAATTAACCTCTGATGGCTGACCTATGTGAATGGAAGCCAAATGGCAGCTTACAATAATGTGATATGCCCACCACAACCTATGCAAATCAAAGTTGGATGCTTTACCATGTGCACAAATTGAGTTAAATTGTCAGGCTTCTTCACTATTGCTTCCATCTGTGCTGCCAACGCTGTCACAATCATCTACGTTATGCATCTGTGTTGCCTTCTTTGGAACTTCCCTATCAGTTGGCCAATTGGCCTGATTCTCAGCAATCGTCTCATACAATCTGAATGCATCGTCGATCTCCAATGTTATAACTGAACTACCTGCTAAAGCATCTGTCATGTTGCAAAAATCGAGGTGTAGTCCATTTTAAAAGAGATATACTTGCGCTTGTTTAGGAATATCAAGATTTGGACACTTCCTAAACACGCTCTTGAACCTTTCACATGCTTCCTGATATGTTTTAAGATCCTTCTGTTTAAAAGTATAGACTTCATTTTGGATTTGGTGGACTCGGAACGACGGTAAGAATCTCAAGGTAAATTTTTGTACCATGTCATTCCATGATACAATATTCTCTGCAGCTAGTCAGTATAGCTATGCTTTTGCGCCCTCCTTCAATGTGTGAGGGAATATGCGCATCTGATAGTATCCCCTCATGGCAGATTACTTCGTACATCATTGCTTTCATGAGGGTTTTCTATAGCTGTCACGTGATTTCTATAACGTGATTTATATCACAAGTGTACGGTGTCAAGTTTTGTAATATAGTAATAGAGTTAAGACTGTCGAACCCACATGGATTGATATTTGATTTTGTACTAAGCACTATAATTATATAGCCTTTATTTGATCTAGATGAATGAATTTTATAATCAATATTTTTATAAATTAATATGGTGACGAATTCAACAAATAAATGCAAGCTAAAAGAATAATCAAGTTAGGAAAATTTTTCAAAGTTTATAAGCAAGAACACTAATATAATTTTACTCCCTCCTTCGAATGTCGAGTAAAAACTATTCCTATATTTTAATCCCAATATCTCTATTCCGAATTAAAATATAAAATTTATCAAGTTCATGATTCTTAAATAAAACATGTTTCAAAGGAATTATACTTTCTCTTGAAACCTATAATTTCCTAGGTTGGGTTATTCTTATGATCACGCCTTAATTCCCCTATCTCAAGTGTCGGAATTGACTAGCATCAAATCATTCAACTAGTGGTCAATTAATTGAAAGCATTAAAATCATAACACAAATAAACACATGTGAAAAATCTAATAGAAATAACTAAAATTAATCGATCCATATTCTCAAGTTTTTGGCTACAATCAAACCTTAGAAGAATAGTTTAGTTTATGATAAGAAACATGAAATCTATAAAATTCAAAATAAACAAAATAAAGAAGATAATAGAAAAACCTAGTTGTGGATAGATCGTAAATCTTCTTCCTTGATATTGTTCTTGCCTCCCTTTGATTTCTTGAATTATACTAACTTTGTCTCCTTCAATTGTGTGTTGAATTCGCCCCTTAAAAGTAGTCTTTTTTTGTTGTATTTATATCATCATGAAATTTTGAAAGGGTTGGAGTTGTATTAGCTAAGAAAAGAGTCCAAAAAATCAAAAATTTATTTCAGTAATTCAGTAATATGTAATGTGGGCACTATGGCACCCACAACCTGGCGCTATGGCGCCCATCTTCGGGTGAAAAAAGGACATAGCGCGTCCTTCAATATTTTTATCATAACGTTTTCTTTCAATATCCGATTAAGGTGATTCAAGATGATTTATAAAGATAACTCAGAGGGCTAAAACGTTGCTTCAGATATTATTTTTCAATTCAAACGTTTGCTATGTCAAAAAAGAGTCTCAATATGTGACTACAAATCTAGAGCATAACTTTTTCAGTTGGAAAAATGATATGTGATCATACTTTGACTATAGTTGATCCATTTGACTTCTTTCTTCATCCAATTGACTTCAAGCACTCTCGAATCTTCATTTTGAGGTTCGACACAACTTTTGAGTATTTTTACTTTAGTCCCCGAATTTTGAATCTTTTACAATTTAGCCATTTTTCTCCAATTTTGCCAACTCTTTTCCTTCATTTTCATCAACCTATATCATAATATCAAAACACACATTAAAATGTTCTAAAAATTATAGAAATAAGTTAAATATCAAGTTTAGATGATATCTAAAGTATGAGTGAAATACACTCATCAAATACCCCCAAACTTATTACTTTGCTAATCCTCGAGCAAATACAAAACTCTAGAAAATAACTAATTAATCTACAAACACAACTAAATAAGAAAAATCACTTAAAATAAATTTTTCTAGATATCTTGCCTTCATAGCTCAGGATTGAAAACATAACATCAATTTCATGAATCACTTCAAAGTTATAATGCTCAAACTAAATTTTCACATATTCAATGCAAAACGGATGTGTGTGTGTGTGTGTGTGTGTGAAGAGAGTTAAGTGCAGCCCTATACAATAATAAGTCGATCCAATTCCCATCCTTAAAAGTCAAATATTTCATTACTTCGCTCGTGAGATACATACACCCCAAACTTGTTTTCTTTTCACTTCCCAAGGTGTATTCTAAAGTTAATTTTGAATACTAAATTCTTACAGCACTCAAATTTGGTTCATTTTAACTGGTAATGTCAACAATTCAAGCCATGTGATAATTCTCTCAATTTATGAGTGTTTCGATAATCAAGCTTATATTAAGTAATTCAAACCCACTAGATATCTAAGTCCTCAACATTTTTTTACAATTGCACAGTTTTTTTTCGCTTATTTTGC
Source organism: Fraxinus quadrangulata (assembly GCA_903798255.1). Lineage (NCBI taxonomy): Eukaryota > Viridiplantae > Streptophyta > Magnoliopsida > Lamiales > Oleaceae > Fraxinus > Fraxinus quadrangulata. Next base: position 113,221 of record CAIGRB010082982.1, on the reverse strand, counting down.
TATTTTCTTTTTTTTTTTTCAATTCAAGATTAACCTCACACTTTCTTTCTCTTCTTGATCCCTGTAGCGAGCTTTTAGTCCGTAACTCCCCGATTTTGAAATACAAAAGGGTACCAGGTCTTAAGAAATCCCTAAGAACTTACTAACTCGAGTCAACAAAGTGCAAGCATGAAACAGTGAGTTAACAAGTACAATGCTCTTTCTTTAAAAGGAAAAAAAATAATCAAATGGCTAGATTCCTAGCATATGCTCATCACTTAATTCATATTTGAAAGCTGAAGACACTCCACACAATATGTTTTTCAGCATGCATGGAATTATCACAATTCTAAATCAGATCATTTGCCAGCTTCAACGCCCCCAAATTGTATTATACAAGGTTAAGGATATAGTGAATATTCGTCCAAGTTCTCTATTCCAACCTATAAATATAAATCAACATATTCATGTACAATGCTACAATCAATTTGCATGCATAGGTATTTCACGTTCCGTATGAATAAACAAAAAAATTTAACTAAAACATATAACATATTCATGATCCATAAACTAATACACGTCCTCAATAATATACATCATTGCTGACAAACTTATCTAACTTACACAAGCATGCAAAATAAAAATAAAAACAAATTATTATTTTTAAACAAGCACACAAATCACACAAAATAATAAAAAATAAATATTAGGCAATTAGATAATTTATAATACATACCCAAACTTAAATTGAACATTGTCCCTAATGTAAAATTAAAGAAAAGTGAGGAAGACTTCCTTATATTATCTGCAGTGTCTATGACGTATTGGTGCTTATGATACTAGATTTGATGGATGTTTGTCATACTTTTCCCCCAAACTTGAGATTTATCCCGTTTTGTCATTGTTAATGTCGGTTTGAGTGTTTCGCGACGTCATGTTCCTCAAAAATTAAATTTTAGATATTAAATGTATGGAACGTGATTACTTAGCTCAAATATCTAATAACCAACTTAATTACTCAAAGATCTAGGAGAAGACGACATATGGATGATGATTCCTAAATTAACTGTAAAATAAACTAAACTATCATATAACTTGGAAAAAAAAAAGGGAAGAAAGTTTAGGTTGTCTCTCAAGAAGCACTTTTTTAATGTCATTAACATGACGTAGGCAATCCGCATCATGGAACTTTGAAAAAATATTTTGATTCCTTGCTCATTTTTCTTCTTTTGATTTTGTTCCACTCTTCATTATTTTTCCAAACTTCAACATTTTCATTTTCAATGTAATAGGATTTTTCCTTTCCATTCAATTCAAACTCAACAACGTAGACTTCAACTTCCTCATCGGACTTAATCGCAAAATCAATTTCTATACAATCAATGAATTTGAATGAAAGTACATTGCTTTCATCTTTATTGATTTCTACTTCATTCGCTTCCTTTGTGATCAAGTTGTCATTCACTTTAAGCTCCTCTACAATCGTTGAAATTTCTTCGAATTGACTAATCGATCCACATTCTAGATCCTGAGCAATGAGACGTCTTTCTTTTCAACTCTTTCAAGTGGATTGTATTTCCACATTTTAAATTCATTCCAGTAAATCCAGTCTCCAATACATATGTTGCGCTCTTCCAACTTGGCAAGTTTATTATAGTACTTTGCAATTACCCTTCTTCAACAGAGGGAGACCATTTCCCATAAGTTTGATATCTTCATTCCAATCAACAGATATATAATCTCCCAAAGGCATGTAGTCTTCATCAGATTTTTCAATTGCTTGTTGTCGACATCTTAAATATTGTATGAACCCTAGAAGCTTTACCATACGGGAGTCGGTGCGTGTATAAAAACAATGCTTAGTATATCTTCTACAAGCACGTAGTTTTTATCCATGTCGAGATTACTTATTGCAATTGTTCTGCTCTCTTACCATTGTTAGAATCATGCATATACTATTTTAATAGTACTTGAAAAAAAAATCAAAGAGATCAGGGTTGGTAGCTATAATTAACAAAATCAAAGAAAATCTAAATTAAAACAAATGCTAGTTGGTAATAATATTAGTAAAAAAGGAAATAAAATAATCCCTAGCAATGATGCCAAAAACTTGTCATGCATTTTCTATAACTTGATTTATACTGTAAGTATACGGTGTCAAATTTTGTAATATAGTAATAGAGTTAAGAGTGTCGAACCCACGGGAATTGATATTTGATTGTTTACTAAGTACTATAATTATGTAGCCTCTATTTTATCTAGATGAATTAATTTTATAATCAATATTTTTTTTAAACTAATATGGTAACGAATTCAACAAATAAATGCAAGCTAAAAGAATAATCAAGTGAGGAAATCTAGGGCTATGATTTCATCTAACTATCAAATATGATTCTCAATTATATAATTATTTCCAAACAATCTTTCAAAATTTATAAGCAAGAATACTAACATAAATTTACTCCCTCTCTCGAGTGCCGAGTAAAAACTATTCCTATATTTCAATTTCAATATCTCCATTTCGAATTAAAATATAAAATTTATCAAGTTCATGATTCTTAAATGGAACATGCTTCAAAGAAATTATACCTTCTTTCGAAACCTATAATTTTTTAGGTTGTGTTATTCTTATGATCACGCCTAAACTCCCCTCTCTCGAGTGCCGGAATTGACTAGCATCAAATCATTCAACTAGTGGCCAATTAATTCAAAGCATTAAAATCATAATACAAATATTTACATACAGAAAATCTAATAGAAATAACTAAAATTAATCAGTCCATATTCTCGAGTTTTTGGCTACAATCAAACCCTAAGAGAATAGTTTAGTTCATGATAAGAAACATGAAATCTATACAATTCAAAATATACAACATAAAGAAAAGAATAGAAAAAA
>CAIGRB010082982.1:89594-106238 GCA_903798255.1 Fraxinus quadrangulata | reverse complement strand
ATGCCTACTATTATAAAACTCAGTAATAAACGCTTCAAAACCTTCACATGATTTTAATAATTAGTATGTTGAGTTCCATCTATGGCCTACGTCAGTAATAAATATTTTTGTATTCGTATTCCCACCTTGCTCACAAAATTCCTCAAATACTTATTTTCTACTATGTGTAATAGTGATATATATATAAGTGTATTCCTAATTCGGTTAATTTCATCATTAATATGTTTTAAACCGTCTTGTACTATTAAATTAAAAATATCGCATACACATCGAATATGAAATAAATAACCACCAAAATCAGGTTATAGTACTCTATGCAATTTATCGATAATAACTTTATTTACAGTAGCGTTGTCGAACGTAAAAGAACTAATTTTACTCTCACACTTATATTCTTCAATTATTAACATAATAGAATTAAATATAGTTTGAGCATTGTGCGGGTACTCGACAATTTTAAAAGCAATAATTTTTTTATGCATGACCCAAATTGGATCTATATAGTGTGCAGTTGCAGCTATATAACCTCTCTTATTAATCCCTTCCCACATATCTTAAGTTAAAGATATCACACCCCCATATTTTTCTAAATCCGCAATCAATAATTTCTTTAAATTAAGAAAAAATTCAATTGTATCAGAACGAAACATATTTCGACTTACCCCAACGTACATCGGTTGAAGATATTGTCGAACGTAATTTAAGAAATGTTGGTTGTCCAATATTGCTAGTGGCAACTTCGCCACGGCAGCGAACGTCACCATTCCCGTTCTAGCTTGGTCCTCCGAATACATCCACGTAGAAAGTGGCGTAGTAGCAGCACCGACGCCTGGAGTACCAAACTCTAGTTGCGTTTGACCAGTTGGAAGAAACTCATGTTTGGCCACACATGTTTTGTAGTGACGGTTGAGGTGGGTTGTTCTAATGCCTTTTTTCCATGCCCGTCGTTGTTGGCAGGATTTACATACTGCTTTAATTTCTTGAAATCCATCGACCACACGACTAGTGTAAATCAATTTGAAATGATCACAATAGTTTGCCTGTTTTTTCCCCTTTCTCTTCCCTCTTGCATCGGGAATATTTAATGTTAATTCTTCATCTTGTTCCAAATCAATTGGAACACTAAGATCAACATCATCCAAAACAATTGGATGACTACCTTCATGAACGTCGAAATTTTCAATGTTTTCTAGAATTGGTAATTCATTGAGACCGACGAATTCATTCCAAATTTGATTTTGGGCAGGTATTTCGCCTTACATACCGAACAAGTTTTCAACAAATGATCGTGCATCCATTTGTAATAATAGAAATTGAATGTTGAAGATTTGACGTAGAATGTATAAAATAGAAATGTAGAATTAAGAAGTGAATGAAGATTATGTAGTAGTGTATAAAATGAATTGTAAAAGTAAAATCAATATAAAAATTGAGAAGTGAATGAAGATGATAATAGAATGAAATGAATGAATGATAATTATAATATTGTTGAATGTTGATAATTTGTAAATTGTAGAGTAGAGAATGAGAGTAGTATTGGTGGGAAAAAATGTTGAATAGCGGTGGGTATTTATAGAGAAAAAAATGAAATCAGTGACCGTTTGGTCACTGATTATTTTCAAATTTATTTATTTTATTTTTTTATATTATCGACGAGCCCACGAGCCGAGCCGGCTCGTCTAGTGAGCCGGCCCGCTCGTGCTCGGGCTTATTTTTTTAAGAGCTCGAGCGGCTCGTTGGCTGCTACAGTACGAGCTCGATTGCCACCACTATTAATAGCCTTTGTTTGAGAGAAAAAGCAGCGGTTTTTGTTTTGTGCTCTCTGCCTTACTTCGTGCACACTGCCTTGTGCTATTGTCTCTTCTCTTTTCTTCAACCTTGGTGGCTGATCCCTGCAGCTATAATATTATTCATCCCTAGTTCTTTGTGGGTAGTTTCAAGAGCATCCGTTTTGTGGGGTGTGTTAGTTTGTGTTTTAGGTAATTAATTGTGGTGATCGATTCAACATACTGAGTCCAAATTCTTGGTGATTTGAAGCACCTTGTTCAACACTTGCTCAAAGTGTACCCAGTATATATATGAAAAATGTTACTATACATGCATTTTTCTTTCCAAGAAAACTCAACATGTGTAAGAAGGAATATGCGGAATTTACCCTATAAACATCAGATGTAGACGGAATTAGCTAGTATGGCTAAAGACTAATTTCAAAGGTTGAAATTTGGAAGGTAATGTCATAATATACGTAGAAACATGAGAGTAATTAATTAAGATGCTATATTATATATTTTTATAATTTGAAGTCTAGATCAGTAGCCATATACCAGGGCTGATGGCTTCTTTACCAGTGAATCACATAAGATCCCCATGACAACTTGATCAATAGGAATATTAAAACTCATTAGTTTTCTCAATTTGTCTGCATATGGAGTAGGTCAACAATTGAAAAAAAATTATCAACTTGTAAGAGCTTCAGTTGAAGATTATTAAGCTAGCTAGACATTTTTATATCGCTCCCTTCTTATTTTTTGTCGAAAAGAATTATCTTATAGAACTTAGACTTATTATCTCCCACATGTTGAACCATGTCATTTAAAACTTACTCTCTTAAATAAAATAAATGTCCTCTTATGTAGTGGCGGACCCAGCACTCGGTGAGGGAGTGCGGCCGCCCTTTTTTAAAAAATAAGGCCCAATTAAATGACATCATCACACACCGAGCTGCTAAGGCTCCAAAGTCCAAGCCCTTCCCTTCACTAGCAGCGAATCGACGATCTTCACTTCTCCTTCTCCCTGCTTTGCTACCGGCATTTTGCCAACGCCACTGCCCCTTGAGCAAAAATCCAAAATCCCCTTGAGAAATGTAGAGATTAGAGGGGTTTCGTAAATGGAAAATAGCACAAAGTCGGTGTCGAATTGGCGGATGTAGCAGCGGGAAAGAGGATGTTGCGGTGGCATATGCAAAATCTAGTGGGTCATCTGGGTTTAGTTCAATTGTAGCGAAAATTGAGAGTGGACATGTGATGGTATCTGTACAATAAAAATGCAGCATACATACATTCATAAGTTATTGAACTTCATTGAATCATTAAATTTTTATTTTTATTTTTTTTATGAGGAGGGCCACACCACTAAAGCTTGCTAGTAAGATAAATCTTTAAGCTTTTTTTGTGGATATTCAAGAATAAAATCCCATTATATTTAGGGAGTTCAAAGATCAAATACCTTTTTTTCCCCCAAAGATTACTTGATTTCTTTGAGATTTTAAGTCTACTCTCTGCACATAAGTGATCCTAGGAACTCCTAAATTTTGGGTTGTATTGAATTATGTTTTTATATATATATAATTTTTACATTTAAATGCGTTTACATATATATTGAATAATTTTTAATATTATTAAATTAAATATTAATAAACGATATTGTTCTTATAATCGCTGATTATCGACGATTAATAGTCAACATCCGCATGAGCTGAACTTTTGTACGGGTTCGCCCCTGCTCTTATGTATATGTATCCAAAGGATGAAATGTTCCTTCATGTACAACCGATTGAAAGGCGCTTTGTCTAATACAACTCTTCGATTTTCTTACAAAGCGCTTTTGCAGCAAATATTCCATGAATAATTGCAAGGATAATTTTTTGCCCATAAGAGGCATATTTTGCTTGTAACTTTCAAATTCAAATCTTCCCAAACCTCATCGCTCTTATTGGAATTTTCAGCATCTTTGTTAGGAACTAGGGGTTAATTTTACTTTTAAATCTTTGTGCAGTCCAGCCTGAATCAAGACATTCTTAACTGTACTAGGCACAAGCAAAAATTGATTCTCTCATCACATTTCAACACCATATTTCATACTTGCCATGTTTTTTCTTTTGCTTCAATACTCCGAATCACCCAATGCATTGATACCACTTGTTAGGTATTAAAATAAATTTCCTTTATTCGCTTACAAGATTTTTATTGCTAAAATTGTAAAACTAAGAAAAAAATTGTGGACTATTTAAAATTTCATACCAAATCTAAACCCCAAAGACATATAATTAGAATGGCCCCGTCTAAAATACATATTTTCATATCAGGTATGGATGGGTATTTAATGTAATTGATTGTTTTATTTAATTCTAGAAATTGTCCCATTCCAGCACATACATATAGAAAAACAACCGTGATTCCCGACACAAAGGCAGCTGCAAAAATGCAATTTTTTCTTGAGTTTAGCTCAGTATGAACTACAACAACTCATGGTCTGATGAATGCAGCAGCCCCAACATGGCCTTCTTGGGACCCTTGAAATTTGGAGAAGTGATTTTAGACTACAAGTAATTTGGACGTATATTCTTCCAAACAGCAAAAAAAGCTAAGATTTTATTTGTTTTATTGTCCAATCTTGTTCACAAAGCAAATGTAGTCTTCATATGCATGTGTTTTCAGCATTGAAGGCCTTCAAAGTGGAAATTTTACCATGTTTTATTGGTATTGAAACAAGTCGAATAGTACAAGGGATTACCATCAGTGGTCAACTATATTCATCAAATTGATTAAACTTTGTATGGTTTACATAAAAATTAGATTTTTAGTAAATTTTAATAAAAGTTGATTGAACGTGATTGAAAAGTTGTGGATTTATAAAATGTGTAATTAAAATTAATTGTTGACTATGATTTATATATTAATCCAAATTTGAAGTTGAACCAAAAGGAGGCTAAGTGCATCTTTGACTAGGATAAAAACTTATTTAAGAAAGTTTACTCAAAAGAAAATAAGTAAATTTTTTTGTTGGTCAAACTTGGAAAATAATAGTTACTTGTTTGAAAGTATTCAAATTATCAATTTGAAAAACAAAATGTCACTTTACTATTAGTTGGACTTACTTCCAAGCTTAGTCAACATACTATCAAAAATGGAGGCAAATGTGAAAAGGAAGATAAAAGTTTAGAAGACTTTTCTAGGCATGCTGTTTGATAATAGAGTCTCTTGATATTGATGGTATAAAAAAATGGTGGAATTTCAATGTCCTGTTTACCATACAAACTTTTGCGGTCCCAAGGCTTTTTTTTAATGTAAAGAGACAAGAATTACAAAAGTTTAATTTGAACTTACTTGGACTCAAATTTCCGGGATTTTTGCATTTACTTTGAAAGTTGAATAAGTTACGTAGAATAGTGTCCGAAGCTGATTTTGAAGTCTGTGAAAATTACAGCATTATTGATTTATTTTAAGCAATGAATGATTTAAAAATTATTATTAATGATAATAGGCCTAGATCACATGATACATGATATTTCATCTCTACATAACATCGAACTTAGATGCATATATGCATGTTTATATGCATCGATACTTTTTACTGATAAATTATTGAGAGAGAGAGGGAGAGGGTTTTTCCATCTTCATCTCTAAGGCTTTATTTTTTTTGTTTATTTCCATTTGGAGTATGCAGGCTTGAAAAAAGAATCATTCTTGAACCAAATTGATGGATTTTCATGCTAGGATTGGTTAAATCTCTTATATTTTAGAAGATTTATCATTTAAGCATGTCTAGTGGGAGGAATATAGAAAAGGACTTAAGTTCATATTCTTGTGCTCTAGGGAGCCCTAGTTCCAGTTCTTAATAACATGTGTACTGATTGATTATAGAAGGTATATACAAGAAAAGTTCGAAATCGAGCTGATAAAGATGATGGGAAGTGATGATACTGAATATTCTAAGATAAGCCCTTTGGAGAGAAATGATGAAGAGGAAGAAAGTGAGGCGAAAAACGAAGCCTGCAACCCTAGATATGGAGGAAGCTCAAGCAACAGCACAGTCGAAGAGGCCGAGAAGAAGACATTGGTAAGGCCTTATGTTAGATCTAAGATGCCTAGACTCCGGTGGACGCCTGATCTTCATCTTCGCTTTGTTAATGCTGTGGAAAGACTTGGAGGACAAGATAGTGAGTTTCAAATGAACTCTATCAGAGAAGTAAAATTGGTGATGATAATTTATTTTGGATTAATTTCTAGATCTAATGGATTTTTTTTTTCAATTGTCTGCTTTTCTTGATTAATTTGGTGCAGGAGCAACTCCAAAATTAGTGCTTCAATTGATGAATATCAATGAACTAAACATTGCTCATGTCAAGAGTCATTTACAGGTAGGTGATATTTGAAGAATTTATATTTATTGAAATCAAGGCATATTTGCACCTATATAGATCAATTAATGACCAATATTTTGTACCCTTAATATTTTAAATTTTGTTTGTACAGATGTATAGAAGCAAGAAAATTGATGAACCCAACCAATGTATGTTTTTTCTTTCATTTCTCTATTCATTTATCTTTATTCAACACGATTAGGGTTTTCAGTTTTGGAATCTTATGCAATTCTTCTCGTTACAGGGGTGGCAGATCACCGGCTTTTTATGGGAGGTGCAGACAAGAATATCTACAATCTAAGCCAACTCCCTCTTCATTCTACCTTCAGGTACATATAAATAGATAATGTTAGAAATTCATATAAAAACTCCTTTTATTTCGGGTTCTTGGAGTTTAGTCTCTGATGAATAAATTCCAAATTGGTCTTTCTCAAGATTTGGAGATTCTTCTTGGAATAATTATGGAAAATGGATACGTAACTCTACTATGAGGCAGAATGCAATTAATGAGAGGGTCTTGGGCAGCAGCGGCCAGTATAGCTCAGTAAATCAAGATATTTGCACCAGAATTTCTTGTTCCAAGGAAATATCCACTCGGAAGACCAACAAATTTGGATCACTTAACAGGAATGAGTCCTGGCTAGTCCGATCTAGACAAAACCCTATTGAGCAAACCATGAATCCCCAAAGGCAGACAACGCTAAAAAGAAAGGAGCCAGAGTGTGGCCTTGACTTGAACTTATCGCTTGGGATAGAATTAAGGGGGGATGATCAAAGGCAGCAAGGTTTACTGTATGATGAAAATATCTTGTCATTATCATTGTACACTGATCCATCTTACTCGAAGTTTAAGAAGTTGAAAGAAGATGAGAATAATAAAATTGCAAGAGGGGCGAGTGCTCTTGATCTGACTCTATGAATTAGTGTAATTCTAAGTGAGATCTTGAGGTACTTGTTTTCTGAAGAAAATGCATTTCTTCTTAGTCTTGTAGCATCAATGTAAGGTAACAAATACTGTATGTATGTGGCATATTTGGCGAGGAAGACTAAACAATACTTGGGCAATATTGTAGAAGAAAATGTTACAATAGTATGTAACATGTTTAGTGACACTAGAAAATCCAGCATTATATACCAAGTGCACTCATGTTCTTTATGTGAAATGTTTCAGTCCTCCGTGTCTTGACAAGATCTAGTTACTTTTTTTTAAGACGGTCAGTCGCCAGTGCAAGTTTACTTTATAAAAATAAACTGATGATTATATTTAGGAATATATAGTACTTGGATGAAATAGAATTTGCTTCAAATTTAGGCCTATTACGAGATGAATTTTTTTAGCACTGATTAGTCACACTTGAGTACTAGACATAACTTGATTAAATAAATACATTGACAAAATTTATAAGTAATCTTATTTAATTTAACACAAGCCATGTCCATAATGGACACTTGTGTCTCTCCAAGTGTCACCTCCCCCCTATTGGGGGTGGTGGGGCATAATGGACACGTGTGTCCCCGGACACGGCTATGCACAACCCTATAATTAAATGTGAATCATGTCAACAAATCATTTGATTGCCTCTTACTAAATTGACTAATGTGCACACACTTGCCAATATATGGAAAATTCTATTTCAGAAGTATCATATACTTTGTCCAAAATATCTACTTACTGTTGGGTTTATTAATTTGTCATGTGGACCTATATATGTAATTTATTGTGTATAAGGTTATCTTAAAATTGAGCCCAATTAAAATAATCTAATAAAGAATTAAGAGAAAATTAGACTATATACCCTAAATATAATACTCTCACATCTATCTTTTCCTCTCCTCTCCTCTCCTCTCCTCTCCTCTCTCTGGAAACTTGTCAAAACAGTAGAGAAGAACCACATGATTGGAATCACAATACATTGTTGGTATCACACAGCTACTCATTATACAATTTTCTGAAAATCTAATCTACAAAATATATGTATATGTAAAATGTATGTATATATCTGATGGCGATTGGGGTAGGTTAGGTGTTGAAAGATTTGAACAAGAACTCTTTGAAATCTCTGAACCACTGTTCTTGCTAATCTCCGATATTGTGAATTTTCTTGGAAAGAAATGATGGAAACCCACCTCTTCCTCCTCTATTGCCACCACCTTCATCGCATTGCAGAAATGGAAATTGAAAAGCCAAATCTCCCATGTTTTCTCCTCAACACACGCACACCCACTGCGAGTATGTGATTACAACTCTATATGTATTGGACAATGAGGTTGGAATTGACTGGAAAATTCTAGGGGCATTTCCTTTCTTATTGTTTGGGACTCTTAATTGGACAAGGAGGTTGGATTTGATTGGAAAATTGAAGACGATTAGACTCCGAATTGGACTACAACACACGCGGCTTCTGGAAATAAAGAGAAGAATATATTCATAATTGGAAAATAATTCCAAAACTTTCGTGCATTAATTCATTGGTAATTTGTGCAAGAATTTTGGAATTAATCACGTTCCGTTAATTTTGGGATTCCGATATACGCGAGTATGTGTGTGTGTGTGTGTTGTACAAAATAACCATATTGCACAAGGTATTCTGTCGTGCCTCGATCGGACAAATAATAACTCAATTGTGTTACACCAAAATGAAAATTGCCAACTTAGAACTTTTTTTTAATATTCGTCATTTTTTTGAATTTGTGTCACTTTTTTTAGTGTTTCACTTTTTATTAATTTTTAATCATTTTTTTAATATTTGTTACTTTTTTGTCAATTTTTAAAAATTGTTATCACTTTTTTGAGTGACAAACATCATTCTTTTAATAAAAGTAACATTGTATATTATTTTTTAATAGAAAAGTGACACTTAACTTTTCAGTGTCATTTTTTTTATTGTGTAGAAAAAGTGACAATTAATTTTACACAATATTTTTTACTTCCAAAATATGTTTCAAATGATTTTTCAAAAGACCTTTAATTTTAGGGATATTTTTGTAAGTTGCTATGATTTTTCAAAAAATCCTTAATTTTAAGGTTATTTTTGCAAGTTACCCAAGAATTAAATTGTTCGGTTTAGGGCATCGAAATAAAGTTGGGCTGGAGTGTATGTGTAGAGATCGAATTCATTAAGTTATATTTGACGATGAACCAAATACATATGCAAATTATATATATGGTTATGATCCTCAATCATATGCAACTTCTCATTTTTTGTGTCATCCCATCAAAATAAGAATATAAAAGAAAGTATATTGAAGAGAAAGATCCAAAACCCACAATCAAGAACAAGAATTGCAAAAATAAGAATCAAGAAAAATTATTGGAGCAATTAAATCGAAGAACAAGACAATCAAGAGTATAAAGCAAGAAGTCAAAATCAAGATCAATAACTCAATAACCAAAAGAACCAATAATTAAGATTCAAAATCCAGTATTAAAGAATTATTCCCAAAGAATTAAGGCATGTTCCGCATTATTAATTTTCTTGATGATTTGATATGGAGGATTTTGACAATAAAGTAATTAAGTTTTTAATTTTTAAATTTAAAGTTTCATAAAGTTTCAACAAGTGGTATCAGAGCCGCCTTTATGTTAAATCATTGAGATTCAAAAAAGATTTTTTAAGGTTGAAATTCATATTTCAAATTTCTTAATTTTGGGATGTGAATTTCAAGCCCTAAATTTCAAAACTTTGGATTTTTTTTTTTTTACAATCATAGAAATTAATTTTTGATTTTGAGTACGATTATAATTGATTACTTTATGTTGTATTCCAAGTACAACATTAAGAAAAAGTTTTGCTAATTTTGCATTAAGGATTAAAAGATGAGTAATTAATTAGTAGGGATTTCAAAATAAATAATTATTCCATCTATTTTAGAAGTCGAATTAGGTGATCATTAGTAGATCACGGGTTCCGTGTGTAAATGGTACATGTTTGGTCTGGACACAAATCATGTGGGTATGTGATTGTGCTTATTGAAGCAATTTAGAAGAAAAAACAATAATTCCGACTACTTAACTCCATGGTCAGTAATGGCGCATTATTTCATCGGTCAGTAAAGGTAGCTCTATGACGCTGACTTGTTGCTTTTTAATTTTTTTTTATTTTTGGCAAAAAAAAAAAAAAAGATAAGGGTTAATGAACAATCAATTTTAAATCTTGGTATTTAAAGTTTCTTTTGGATTACTAATTTTCTAAAATAGATTAGTTGAAGTAACTTGTTACCAAAGTAATGTGTATTGCCTAAATTAATTTATTTGGAATGCTATGAAGGTTGTATGTACGTAATTCATACGGGTATTGACCGGCCCAAATGAAAGTTAATATTTGGCCAAATTATTTATACACACATGGTTATAAATATGTGACAATTGTAAAAGTTTTTCATTATATAAACATTGAATCGATCTAAGATAGACTTGATGTTTGACCGAATTTATTGTCAATACTCCTACGTCAACATGTTATTTAGGTTTGAATTCTCTATTCGGTTAATCCATTTACTTCTATAATATCTGTCATAATTAATTCAATTCATGTGCTTAAATCAAAGATTAATAGCTGAAAAGAGAACGTTAGCATTGTTCTTGGCGGCATTGATCTAGACCTTGCATTAAGGACTAAACGACATACTAATTTTACAAATAAAAGTTCTGCTAATAAAAAGAGACTCAAATAAGTGGAATCATTCAAGCAACATAAGTCTCATGATCATGAAAAGTGAAATTCCAACAAGATTCAGGGGTGTTGCGTCCAATGAGATAACTACTGCTAAAGAAATTCTTAAAGAAATCGAAAAATGCTTTACAAAAGGCAATAAAGTCGAAAATAGCATGCCTTTTGACGAACTTAATTTCACTAAAGTATAAAGGTAAAGAAAACATAAGGGAATACATCATGGAGATATCTCATCTTACTTAAAAACTAAAAATATTAAAACTTAAGCTGTCTTATGACTTGCTCGTGCATTTAGTTTTGATTTCTATTCTTGTACAATTCAGCTAATTTAAGGTCAGTTACAATTGTCAAAAATGAAAGTGGACTCTTAATGAGCTCATTTCATATTGTGTGTAAAAGAGAAAAGGTTAAAGTAAGATAAAACTGATATTACTCACTTGACACGTATCTCTAAGGACAAGTTATAAAAAAAAAGTTGCATTCAGTTCGATTCAATTTAAACAGCGAAAGCCAGAAAATGATAAATTTGACAGTTACTTATTTGAAAATTTGGGATACATAAAGAGAGATTGTACTAAATATCACGATTGACATGTAAAGAAAAATACACTTCTCACTTTTATTTATTTTAAAGTTAATTTAATGTCAATACCTAGACTTACTTTGTGGATAAATTTCAGTACAACTACTCACATAAGTTTTCTATTCAGGGTTGCATGAACAGCTAAAAGCCAATTGATGTTGAAAGATTCATATATGTGAGCAGTCAAAGTTGAGGCTATATGGACCTTAAATTATCATTAAAACTATTATTATTTGAATTTAAAAAGGACGTTTGTGGTATTGTCTTTTAGAAAAAAATTGGTTTTTATTTCTATATTGAACAAATTCAATTACTCTTGTTCAATTGAAAATAGTCAGTTTAATCTTTTTCTTAATTCACATTGGTACCATTCTTTATCCAGTTACGATAATCTATATCTGTTTAATACAGTTGCCTCTTATAAAAAAACATTGTATGTGAATTCACATGATATTAAACATAAATTAACCAATGAGAATTTTGTTTCGTTAGTGCACAAGCGATTAGGTAACATCTCTCAAAAGAGAATAGAAAATCTTGCGTCAGAAGGAACTCTTGATTCCCATAATTTTTCAAACTTAAGTGTTTATGGTAATTACATTAATGGAAAACAAACAAACATAGGGCGATTAGGTATCAATAGAACTTCGGACATTTTAGAAGTAATTCGTACGGATATCTGTAGGTTATTCATTTGACTTCTTAGAATGGTTAAAAATCATTTAGTATGCTCAAAGACGAATTTCTCACTATGGCTACATATATCTCATCTATAAGAAATCTCAAACACTGGACATGTTCAAGACATATAAGGCTCATGTTGAAAATTAATGCTCATATGGGCGTTATATTTTTTGATGGTATGTTAGTTTAGTGGGAGTTTATAATCGAATATTGTCTATTTTGGACACATATTTTTATCTATGGATATTCGATTTATTTCAGAAATAAAGTATTCAGTTCAATTCAACTCTGATTAAAATTTATGGTTGATCTCATTAAAGAAAAATGTAAGATCACTTGAAAATAGGCATGTTTAGATCGCATTACATGTAATTTCTATACTACACATCTACACTTGATCTGTGTCATTTGATTGTATTGACATGTGATCATTGAAAGTTTAGTTATAATATTTGTAATGAATGCCGCTTTGATCCTATATTATTTGGAGATGCTTTGATTATGATAGCAAAAATTTTGACGTTATAAGGTTATACATATTTATAAGATAACATGTATAGCCCAAGTGGGAAATTGTTGAATTTATTTATTTGTCATATGGGCCTACATATGTAATTAATTGTGTATAAAGCTATTTTAAAGTTGAGTAAAATTAAAGTAATCTAATAAAGAATTAAATTGTTGGGTTTAGGACATTTAAATAAAATGTGGGCCAAATTATATGTGTAGAGACCGGATAAGTCATATGCAACTTCTCATTCTTTGTGTCATCTCATCAATACAAGAATGCAAGAAAAAAGCATATTGAAGAGGTCCAAAACCCACAATGAAGAATAAGAATTGAAAAAAAAAAATCAATAAGAAGGATTGGAGCAATTAAATTGAAGAGTAAGACAATCAAAATTATGGAACAAGAAACCAAAATCAAGAACTCAAGAACTCAAGAACCAAAAGAACCAATAATTAAGATTCAAGATCCAATACTAAAGAATAATTCCCAAATAATTAAGATATGTTCCGCACTATTAATTTTCTTGATGATTTGATATAGAGAATTTTGACAATAAAGTAATTAGATTTTCAAGTTTTAAAATTTAAAATTTCAAGTCATGCACTAATGTCCTAGCTAGGCCACTACAGATTGTGTGATTGCATGCTTGATGGAGTTCAATAATGAGGAAGATTTCTCGATTTTAAGATGATTCCCTACAATGATTAAGTCCTTATAAAAATTCAAGATGGTAGTATTTATCGATTGAAGATTTAAAGTACTTGGAATTTTAGGTTGGAGAAGTGACTCGATTCTTGTTCTTAGAGTTGGGTCACCTTGGTCTCTTCTGCAATTTTTTTAGGCAATTTGTTGCTTGTGAATTGGATCTATACAAGGATTAGAAATATGGGTTTGTGCCCTTACCATTTTGTGTATTTTCACATTTCAAGCCAAAAGTTTTGTCTCAGTTTTAGCAGATTTCAACAGCTCGCCAAGTCAATTGCTGATGTAGGAAAAAAAAACTCGTTTATTTGTGCACGATACTGAAATATATAACTCATTAAAAAAATTAATGTAGTTGAAAAAACTTAATTTTTTATTCAATCATCCTTGGCGAGTGGTAAGGGGACGGAGACCATGGACACCGCCAGAACTTGCCCATTTTAGAATTTAAAAAATGGCCACATTTTTATTATAAAAAGTGAAATAAGCCCTTGTTTGATCCTTTTTTTTTAAATATATTTTTCTCTCCCTTCTTTTCAACAACACATTTTTCAACAAAATAATATTACACGTAAGATCAAAAAAAAATTTTATTTTTTAACCACACATTATGTATCAATCTACTATTTCAAAATATTTTTTACAAAAAAAAATGTGGCTCAAACAAGCTCTGAATATATAAGTAAACATATTAACCAAAATAAATAACAAACAAAGGTTTATCATCGTATTATGCAAGTCAATCTTTCCGCCATGTAGGTTCAATTAAAAAAAATAAGAAGCTAAAAAACGAAAAGCAAATATGGGCATCCTGTGCCATCCCTGCCTCGTTCCAACTAGTAGGTGAAATTTCCCAACAAGGAAGGACGCATTGTCATCCACGTCCCATCCTTGCCCTATTGCCATCACTAGGCTCAGTCCATTTGAGTGGAACAAAATAAAGCTTAAAATTGTCTCTTTTTTTTTTCCTTTTTCCGTTTGATTAGTTCTGATTACTGTTCACAAGGAAAATGACTTGACGGCTCGACTCGGCTAAGCTCTTTTTTGATTCAGCATTTTTATTTACAAATATTAGTTTTAAGCAACTTAAAATTTGTTAGAAACGTTGAAGTGCGGCCATGATAAATATATGATCGATACTTTTCAAATATCAAAATAATTTTATATTAATTGTGAAACGTAAAGTCGTGATTGTTTACGTTTCTTTTTAATTCTAACCTCATTCCAATGTTTTTTTTTTCGNCACACTATATTAAATTAAAAGTGTGTTTAATTGACTTTATTTTTTTTTTTATAGAAAATGTCATTTTTTTAACCCAAATTCATACTTTTGAGATGTTTGATTGACAACATTTTTTATGAAAAAATGTTTTACAATTTTTGATCATGTGACCATATTTTTCTCAAAAATAAGAAAAATATTTTCTTTAAAATTGATGATTTTTATTTTCCATGCAATTCACTCTCATATATCAACTCTCTCTCATCTACTAATTAATTAAAAATGGACAAATTTAATATTTTATAGGTTGAAAACTAAATCAATCACACGCATTTAATTAATAATTTTCATGCAAATAAATTATAGGCAATTCAATTACTTAAAATTTATTTTTTTTCAATACAAATTTCATACTCGTAATCAAACACACCATAAGGGCCTATTTGAACCATATTTTAATGTATTTTAGAATAGTAAATTAATGAAAAATATGTGGCTAAAAAATTTAAAAAAAATCTGGATTTGTATGTGATATTATTTTATTGAAGAATATGTGGTTAAAAAAATTCGATTTGTATGTGATATTATTTTATTGAATAATGTGTGGTTGAAAAGAAGAGAAAAAATATATTTTGAAAATAACGGGAATCAAGCAAGGGCTAAATGTTTAAAATAAAATAAAATTATTATCTGTATTTTATACTTTTAAAATGATTTTCTGTATTCTCAATATTACCGCTACAACAAAAATAGCTTTTCACGGAATTCATTTATGGCGTACATTTTAGGAATGTCGTAAAAAGTCTGAATTTACAATTTACGGCTAATGTGTGCTGTAATAATCCAATTAATTAAATACTAGAACATGTCGTAAATGATCTGTTTTTACGGCACAATTCTCAATAACATCATAAATGATTTATTTGTAATTTTTTACGTAAAAAAATACTATTTACGACATGCATATTGTATGCCATAAAAAAAAAAATTATAGCATACATGTTGCATATCTAAAAATGTAAGATAAAGTGAAATTTTTTACGACATGCATTTGAGTACGCTATAAACATAATTTTTTTTATATTTAAGTGATATTTTTTACGGCATATATCTTAGCACGTCTTAAAAAATGGATTTTCTTTTATTTTTCCTTTTTCCTTCTATACATTTTTTGTCCTCTCCATTTTTCTTTTCTTTCCTTTTCCTTTTTACTTTTTTCCTTTCATTTCTTCCTTCTCCTTCTCTGTCATTTCTTCCATCCAAACCCTCTTCTTTCCTCTCCCACGAACAAATGTAATTCGGGGCTTCTGTTGTACGTTCTATCACAAATCGGAGCTGCCGTTCAAACCCTCCTCTTCCCTATGTTTATCTCTTTTGTCAATATTTCTACATTGAATTTGACGTGCTCATTTAATTATCTATTAATACATTGCATACTTTACTTCTATACCACTTGAATTATGGATAATACCACTTAATATTAATTTGTAACATTCTCCTAGAAATAATATTATTTTGGTCCAAGCAATATAACCGTAGAGGTTTTACTAAAAAAATGTATGACTTTCGAAAAATATGTAATATATACAAATGGAAACAATTTGTAAGCCATAAAATGCCACAGAAATCAGAATTCAATAAATCAGATTTCTAAATAAGTGACATTATGAAAAGAGAATCAAGTTAAATGTTCACGGATAGAATGTTTAGTGAACTTAAATTAGACAAGACGCGAGAACACAATTGACGAATTTGTTTACATAAATTTTATTTTAAAAATAGTATTATTCATCATTATTTGTGATCATTGTTCATTTAGATACCAGTAGGCTTTCCGATTCATGAACAGTACCCTACACCCATAATGTTAAGGGCCGGCCCTAGGCCCAAGCCAACTAGTCAATAGCCTATGGCCTCTAATCCAAAGGGGCCTCAAAATGGAAGAAACTACATGGCCCAATTAAAAGATGAATTAATTAAAAATGGGAACATTTCATAACTAAAGGGTTTAGTTTTACCAATTTCAAATTTAAGAGATTATGTTTAAAAGTTCAAATCTCAAACTTTTTAAAATTTTATTTATAAAGTAATTAATTAAATATATATTTTATTAATTAAATATATTAA